>LN483907.1:0-55387 GCA_900002565.1 Culicoides sonorensis
TATTAACGATGGATTTGTACCTTTATATAATTTCTTATCTATTGGTTTATTTAAATCGGCAGGCTGTAATGACAAGAAAAAAAATGAAAATTATATGGTTAATTTCCTCTTACAAACATTTTTATTATAAAATAAGTGGCAAGCTAGTTAATTTTCTATTTTAAAGTCAACAGACATGATACAAAACAGTGATTGTCTTATCTTATACTAATCTTAGAATAAACATATGATGAGACTTAATTAATTGTTGTACTATAAAGAATTGTAAATTATGAATTTTTGTAGGTCATTTGTTCAAACACTATTTGAGCGTTTTACTAATAAAGAAATATTTACTAAAAAAATATCAATTTCATTTTGAAATTTTTTTAAATTTTTGAAACTTTGATTAAATTGAAAACAGAAACAAAATTTTAGTTTAGTGCTGTTTATCATTGAATGTCATAATTCCCTGCAATTGATCATTTAAAATTTATTATTTCATTAAATGAAAAATTCTGTTTTTCTAGAGAAACATCATTCATAATAACGACATCATACAATTAAGCAATAATAAAAATTGTATATGTTTGTCCTCTAGTAAATAAATTAGAAAATGTTTCTTTTCCGTCTTTTTGCAAATTAAAAGCATATATGCATTCATATTGAGTGAGAGTACTATTTGATCAGTATAAATGAAATGAAAAAAAAATTAAGCAATGAGATGTGATATGTGTAGAAATTATACGGTAGCTCTGATATACAGTACAAAACTTAATTGTATTAAATAACACATATTTATATAGAGTAGAGGAGCATTATTTAAGTGGGCCTATATGGTCTAAGTCTGCTGATATCGTGTCGTTTTTATAATTTTTTTTTCTTCTTGATACTTTTTTTTTGCCATACACAAATTATCTTTTAGCTGTTTTACGATTGGTAATAGACAATAGAGTAGCACCGGGCTGTGTCTGTGTGTGTATGTGAGACATTTAAAATGCATAATTCGCTACTGTACAAGAAAATTTGTGTATGTCTTGTGTGTGTATTATGAAAGGAAAACTTAATATACACAGGATATTTGTAGAATGAATGAAAAGTGCATTCGATGAAAATTATGAAAAGGAAAAAAGGTGATTCACATACAAAATACACGCGAATGTAATTAAAAAGAAATGTGAATTAAAAAAAAATTGAAATAATAATTGTTATGTTCAATATTTACCTTTCGTATGCCTTTAAAAGAATAGACATACAATTCCTTGCCGATATTAAAACAAATGCGATCTCCTCCATGGCCATTTGATGTTCCATTATTGCTGTTTCCTCCTCCTCCTCCTGCATCACCTTGTTGTGATGACACACCTGATGATGATGAACTTGGGCCATTTAAAACACTATTTGATGTTGTTACAGTAGTAGCATTTGCAGTTCCAGCCGATCCCGTTCCAATTGAATTCTGTTGGGAGGAGCTCGCATATTGCTGAGACGACGATTGCTGTTGACTATTATTCGCTGGCAAGGAGGCAGGTGGGAGCGACACAAAGCTTACACGTACTTGTGGCGAGCTCTGATGATTTGATTGATATCCAACACCAGGTCGTGGCCGAGGATTTAAAAGCTCTTCAGATGATAAATTTAAAATGCGGTATACACCTTCTCGGGTCACAAAGTGTGTTTTAATATCGTTTTTATCATCTTTTCCAGTTGAATCCAATTGTACAGCCATTATTTATAATTAATCATTGGTTTTCATAGCTTTTTTTTAATTTTTTCTACACAATGTTTAACTTGTTTTTCTTCTCTCCTAAATTTTTACTAAATGGAGTGTTCGATACCCTTGCTCATGTCGCACTGTTTGCTACAAGATTTGATAATACGGACAGTTAAGTCACTGTGCAACAAATTCATGTCGAAACTTAACTAAACTTAAGCTGATTTTAGAATTTAACATTATCTTACTGAAAACCAGCTTAAAAGAGATACATTTTTTTACAAATATTTTCTAATGAATAAATAGTATGCGAAATAAAATATATTTATTTTATATTCTTTTAATACCGAACAACCCATTAATTTGAATTGTCAAAAAATTGACAAGTGAAATCGAATTCACATTCAAATTGAGGGAAAATTCAGAATAACAACAAACAGTCACATAATTTCTGCCACGAATTTAATAATATATTTTTAAATAAAATTTAACAACAAGTTTCATAGAATTAGCATTAAACACAGTATAAAATATTAAAATAACATTCCCTCAATCTTTATTTACATGAACTTCAAGGAAATCAATAATGGCAAACCCGCACCTGATCCTCGAAAGTCACAAAGTGAGTTGAGATTTGTTTTTAAAAAAGTACGCAAATCATGAGTGCTTTGCGTGCTCTTGTTTTCAATAAAGCATTTATTCAAATTTATTTTTTTAGATCAACCAAAAATGTATGATATTTTCATTTAGAATCAAAGAAAAATTAGGAACTTTCAATGGAAAGGAGTACAAAACCATACATTATTTGGATATAATAAAATGGGATGCTGTTATGAACTTAATTAGAACACAATATCTTCCGGAAAAAATAGGAATTCTTAATAAGCTTTCTCAGGATGACACATATGACAGTGATGAAAACGAATCAAAACTGTATCTGGAAAATTTGTTATTAAAATTAAGACTGAAACCCGTTACTAATGCCTTACTCGATGTAATGAATGTAAAAAAAAGTGAATCACATCCGTGTTATTTGATAGTAAGCATAGAAGAAATCAATAGTAACAATAATATTTTATGCCCTATGACCAATAAAACTCCAGCTAAACATGAAGAAACACCGACAAAAAATAATGAGAGAATGGGAACTCCACTGCCAAAACCCCGAAATTTAAGATCTCGTAATCGTTCAGTTTTGGGATCATACAGACACAATGATACCGAATATCAACCGTCAAATAAATGTAATCAAGATGCAATGCCTGAATATATACCATCATCCACTACAAATACAGATGAACCAATACCTGGACAGGAATATCAACCGGCCCCATTGAATGGTCGAACGAGTGATAATACCTTGAGTTATGTACCGAGTACAGTGAATGATGGTGCTGAAAAACCAGTGGAAAAGCGTCGTAAACATACTCAACCATCGCCAGATCGTAACAATTCAAGTGTTAAAAAGATCAAATCTGTTGTATCAGTGTCAGATTCAGATTCACTTGCAGAAACAATTGATAACATATCAATTTCTAGTAAACCTACAAAAACGAACATATTATTTGGAAGTGATACCAGTGATGAAGATCAAAAAATGGATTCAAAAGATACTGAGCAGAAAGATAGCAGTTTTGATGCACTTCAAAAAAAATATGAATCAATGAAGCTTCCAAAATTAAAAACTCCAAAAAAATTACCCAAATTATTTGGTGGTGGTGGAATAGCAAAACCAAGTACTAGTCGTAAAACTGTCACAAAGTCAAAAGCAAGTCAATATGGTACACTTCAAACTGTTCTTGATCCGTATATGACAAAAAACACAAATTCACCCGAAAACTCACCCGAGAACACAGAAAGTAATAATAACAATAAGCAAAAGACTGAAAATCGGAAACCAAAACATGCTCGAAAAGAAAAAGAAATTCAAAAGAATATTGCAGCATTCAAAGAAGAACGTGCCAAAGTTGAAGCTGAACGTGATAAAATGCGAGCGTTGAATCAACTCATTGTTCAGCAAGTGACTAAGCCTTCTGTAAATGAATTTCCAAAATTAGTTTTCCCAATTATTTCAAAAGATGATTTACAAAAAAGTTTTGATAATTATCGTAGCCATCTCATAAAATTACACAAAGTCACAATGAAAGGAAATAAATTACAACGCAGCAGTATATTTCAAAAGATTTTTGATATTGTCGATACAGAAATTATAGATGAAATGACTGTGATTTTACATAATAACCTTGAAAAATCAAAAAATTACAAATTATGCCATGATGATGTTATTGCTGATTTACTTATTCCGGAGTGGGTGTTAAAAGTGGTTATGGAAGCGTATGATTTAGAAGAAAATGAAGCTCGTGATAGAATTGATTACCAATCTTCGAATGTACTTCAAACTGAAGAAGAGCTCCGAGAAAAAATTTTTGAAAGTTAAATTATATTTTTCTGGTAAAATAAAAGTATTTTTATTAAATTTAAGAAGGTTGTTTAGATTTCATTTTTTTCGCATCAATAAATAAAAAAATTAAATAGACTTTTAAACGATTCGCTGGTTAGTCTCATGTGATAGAACATAGTCTTAGAGTGACGGTAGTCAAACCATCTGCTCGGATACATGTTTTAAACTTAAAGTTCTAAAACTTAAACTGAAAAATAATTCAAATTTCATTTCGATCACAGTGAATTCATTTCGTTTCGCACTTTTACAAAAACAACAACAATTTTTATTTCATGTAAAAAACAAGTTTTAATCTGTACCATTATCACAAAAACAATAAAAAAAAAGTTATGTTTAGCAGTGAAAGTATTGAACAACTAAATAGAAACGTTGTTACTGAGGGCGTTTGGCAAGAGCAACCTGTCACATCGGAACATTTAGATCTCTTTTTTGAAGATAATTTTGAAATTAATAAAGAAATTGTAAAACCAAAATTTGAACCATTATCCGATTCAAAGGAATACCTCGCACTATTACAAAGACGACTCACGAAAATACAAAATCCAAAGGCCTTAGATCAACTACGTCAAAAACGTGATCAGTGTATGCGTGAATTGCTTGGTGGTGAAGCAACTACAACTGGTTTGTTAACAGATTCGCAATTGAATTTAGAAGCAAGTGTAGGTTTAAGTGATAATAAGACAGCAAACGACATAATAAGATTCATTAAACCGGAACAACCATTGACAGCGGGAGAAGTAGTACCAATAATTAAACACGATCAATTGGAACGTGAAAAGATTGAAGAAGAAAAGTCAGATTCGGAAGTTGAAAAGTAAAATGGCCTTAGATTTCAATAAAAAAACATTTTTTGTTCTAACTGGTGCTTCCAAAGGTAATAAATTAATAAAATAAACAAAAAAAACACAAGTCACGTGGTTTCATTTCTTAGGTATTGGAGCAACTATCGCAATAGAATGTGGTAAAAAATTTACAAAAGGATCTCGTCTAGTATTATTAGCTCGTAATGTAAAAGGATTGGAAAATACAAAACAAAATATTCTCTCTTCAAATCCAGATATCCAGATTTTAACAATTCCCATCGATTTATCTGCACCCACTGAAAAGGATCTTCGTGATTTACTTCAAAACTCATTGCCAGCCGAAGGATTATCATCATTTGACCAAGCCGTTATCGTGCATAATGTTGGCACGACTGGAGATGTTTCAAAACGTGCAAAAAATTGCAATGATATTAAAGAATGGCAAGAAAACTTCACTTGTAACGTTTTCTCAGTCATTTTACTCAACAACATCTTCCTTGAAATGTTTTCCAAACTCAAGCGATATGTTATCAATATAACAAGCAAATGTGGAATTGCTCCATTTGAGGGTTTCGCTTTTTATGGACCGAACAAAGCAGCTCGTGAAATGTTCTTCCGAAACTTGGCTGAAGAGGAACGTTCTGATAAAAATCTGCAAATTTTAAATTATGCTCCGGGACCAGTTAACACTGATATGCTCAATTCTGTGGCTGAACACACAATCTCTGAAGGAATGCGCCAATTTGTGAAAGATGGAAAAGAATCCGGAGCTGTATTGACTACAGGCCAAACAACTAAACGCTTGATTGGAATCTTGGAAACTGGGAACTATGAGTCTGGAGCTCATATTGATTATTTTGATGAGTAAATTACTAATTTTATTTACAAAGTGTTATATTTTTATTCTCATTATAAAAAAATTTAAAAAAATACAAAATATTAATCATATACAAAAAATATAATAGTAAAAAATATTGATTAAAATAAAATAAAATAATAAAGGGAATTGTTCTTTAAATTGTTTTATAAAACTTACAAGTAAATCTACACGAACGAGTACAAAATCGTTGCTAAACAAATGCCACTGTGACATTGGAACTCTTGATCTAGTTAACTCGAATTAGGACACACTTTTATATAAAACATGTTTTGGCCTTCAATGGTCAAAAATTAATTTGAATTCAGAATTGATCAAAAAGTGTTAAAAAAATCTCATGATTTCATGTCCTGATTCGAGCTGAAGAATTTTAAAATTTGCTTAAATTTAATGCTTTGGTACTTCTAGTCTAAAACTATTTGATCGACATGATTGTGAATAAAAATTATTTTCAACTGTTTTTGAGAATTTTCGTTACATAAAATTACATAAAAAATTTAATTAATTTCCATTATTATTTGAAAGATTTTGCTGACTTTGAAAGTTCTTCAAATGTTCAATTATTCTATTTTGTTGGATTTCTTGCTCTTCTCTAATCCGTTTTTCATTTTGCTGTTGTTGCTGTTGAATATTATGCAATTGAGCCAATTGGTTCATCTTATTCAATTTATATTCCTTCTTCAAGTGAGCCCGAATCTCGGTATGACAATGATCGGCATTTGTAACAATAATATCATCGTTATCTGTTGTCGTGACACGAGCCTTGCAATTATATTTACGTGAGAGATTGCATTGCCAGTACTTTTTATCCTTCCGCACATATTGAATGCCAAAATTTTCACCATTATGTACAAGCAGTGGCTTACCACGTTGACTCAACATGAATTGAAGTTTGCCCTGAAACCATTTTTCGCCTGGAGCGACTTTAAAATGATTATTTAATTATTAAATAATTGAATATTTAAATTTATTAATGAAAAAAAAAAACATAAAATTTTATCATGCAATCCCACTAAATTTTATAATAAAATTCATTCCCATGTAAAATTTTTACCTCTATTTTGAACAATTTAACGAAAATGGAAATACATACCATATGATGCAGGACAATTTCACAAAATTCAATGATAATTTTCTAAAAACATTTCAATTAATTTAATAATTTTTTTAAGCCTTGAATTTTTTTATTATACCCAGGAAAAATTATCATGCATGCTTTTTATCATACATTCATACTTACATGAAACAAGGTTTGGTATCTTAAAATTTAACCCTTAATAATTATTTAATATTAAGAAGGTGTTTTATTTCAATAAATTAAGTTTGTTTTTTTTTACTTAAATATAAATTACATTTTTAAATACAATAGCCTGAAATTAAGATGAAAATGTGCTACATCAAAAAATGAGGGCGTTAAAAATGGAGACGTCTGGTTGTTTTAAATCATATGGTAGATTTTCCTGATAATAACACATTTAATGGTTTCGTTACATTTAAATTATATATTTAATGTAATTTAACAACGTAAATTTCTCACTTTGAAACACGTTCATAAAAGCGACTATTACTGTCTCCAAGTTTAAAGGCTCTTTGGATTTTAAATAAATATCTAAGTGTATCCTACATTCCATGATCCATTTTGTAATTTTGATTTGTCATTTGTTGTTGTTGTTGTTGAGCCATTTCCATGCTTTCGATCATATTCGCTTGATCTGCATGTGTTTCACTTATTGACTGTTGATTACTATCCTCATTATGCCCTTGCTGTTGATGACTTTGAACGAGATTTGACTGTACTCCAGGAGTGGTTGATGTTGACAATGATTGAATATTATTAAGGCTGTTATTGTTATTATTATTAGCATTATTACTATTATTTACAGGTGACGGTGATTCATGGATCGCTTGTTGTACTAAATTTTGGTGAGTTTGGACTGGTGGTAACCTTCCCCCATTATGATGATGATGATGATTTACGGGACTTTGCAAATGGTGATGACTGTTTATCACAGGTGTAATTTGCAAACTTGGTGGTGGATGAATATTTGACAGTAAATGGTGTGATTGTAATGGATTTAAAATTGGACCGATGTTTGTTAAGCCATGCAAACTTGTAGCAACATAGTTATTTGAATTTAACATACTATGACCGGACATACTTTGATGTGGACCTGCCACTATGTGGTGCATATGTTGCGTACTACCAGGTCCCATTTGCTGCACGGCAGATATTGGTAAGTGATGACTGGAACTTTGTCCTGTGAGCTGTTGAAGTGTTGACATGTGTTGTGGCAATAGTGGTGGTGATGATTGATTTGGAGGTAGTGGAGGTAAAAGTTGTTGTTGTTGCTGCTGCTGTTGTTGTTGTTGCTGTTGTGAGGTAGACATAAGTCTTTGACTTGAAACACTATTATTACTATTTACACTAGATCCATGTGAGCCTGTAGCTGTTGTTGAGGACGTTATCACGATAGGTTGTGGGGGTGGTTGGGATGGGTCATCCGGATTTGGACCATTTTTCATATGAGGTGAATGATTATGAACACCAGTTGCTGAAATGACGCGCCCTTGATGTGTTATGCAACGCGCACGACACATGGTTATGCGATATGATTTGCAAAGCCAATAAGTTTTCATACCTTGCTGTGTGGCGACCGTGTTATTTCGATTAAAAATACAATTACCATGCAATAATGATGTTGATGAAAGCATTGTAATATTGTTGATTCCTAAATAAGGTTCAAAGTTAGCGTATTCATAAGAGACAAAATGACTTGAAAAATTTTAAAGGGGTTTCATAAATAGCTGAAAGATGTTTAACAGACAAAACATCTCAAGTCAAAATAATATGTTGAAGAAAAATAGATAAGAAAATTAAAAAAAAAATAGGTCTATTAGTAAAATTGTTAGTTCACATGCAGTTAATGTTAGTAAAAATTAGTTTTTGAGCTGGATAAATGAACTCATGCGATTTTGGTTTTGGGATTGAGCTCAAGAATTGAACTCCAAACTTAAAAGTGGTCAAGAAATTGTTACAATTTCAAAAAAATTCAAGTTTTCTAATTCATTTGTACCTGGTCAACTCCAAAGGTCAAAAATAGTATTCTAAATTTGACATATCTTTCAATTCTTTTCGAACCAGGTTTTACCGTTTGCATAATTTTCCGAGTGTATCAATTTTTTCCTATCTAATCCTTTCTTATGGTCAAAGTCAATTTAAATCTGATTATTGTTAAGAAATAAAAAAAAAAAAATTAAACTGATAAAAAAAAAAATTGTTATTTTTTTTTAAATATTACTTAGTAGTACTAATGGATTTTGTCCCTTAAAAATTCAATATCAATGAAATAAACAAACAATTTAACCTTTTAATTTATTATTTTATAAAATGATTAAAATACATTAAATAAAATACAAACTTAGCAACATAGTGTCTCATTTATTTTAAAAAATAATAATATCAGATTTGAACTTAATCACTGATCTGGACACGTTTACAGTACAAATTCATATTACTAATATTTTTTATTCAATATTCTATTAGTAACTTTAAGAGAAAATGAAGAAATTTTGTTATTTGATGATAAGAAATTTTATAATTTTTTTTTTCTATTTTATTTTTCAAAATAATATTTCAGTATCGACAAGATTATTATTATTTATTTGAATTTCAACATCTTCTTTTTCCTTTTAAAATATTTAAAATTCATATTAAAACATTTGTATGATAAGAGTTTATGATCATTCACAATAATAATTATCTTTTATTTTAAGGTCTCTCGTCATACATGAATTTTAAGACAAAATAATCATAAAAATTAAAAAAAATCAGATCATCACATATTATCATGTTTCAAATGTGTGTAACTATCTTGTTTATTTCATATTTTATAGGGAAAAAAGTCACATAAGTAATTTCAAAGACACAACTCGATTCGGATAGAAAGATCATCTATCGTCTCACATGCGTGTGTGTGTGTCGTGTCTTATTATGATGATTAATTTCAATAATAATCATTATTATTATTTTATATTTATTTTCCTCTCCTTGAGATAGATGTGATCCAAGTTTATCATATTTTGATTTTAACCTTTTGAACTAGATCATTGTGGAATTTACAAATAATAAAAAGAATAATAAATTTATGATGAAATTCAGTTGTGTCACTATGATAACAAAAAAAAAAACAGTTTTTTTATAATTGTCTTGAAATTTCCAGTGGATTTTTTTTAATAGGCCACGGATAATATTGATTATATGATTCTAGCAGTTTGAATTTTTAGGAGGAATGATGCTTCTTTGGAATTTTTTAAGAAGTTTTGTTAAAAACAGTTAAAATCTGAAAAATATCTATAGGATTAACTTTAAATTATGGAATGAAGTGACAAAGCACTGTCCATAAAGCTTCATTGAATCAAAGTCTACTTTAACTAATTTATTATTAATCAGGTTCCTAATTTCAGTTTCAGAGCTCATTTAATTTCTTTTTATTTTCAGTACAAAAAACCCCGTTTCTGTTACTTATCATTTAAATTAAAATTGAACGCAATGGAGACAATATCTGAGAAACGAAGATTTATGTACGTTTGACTTTTAGGGTAATCAAAACGAAAAAAATATATAAATTAAACGCTTTAATGATAACTGATAACGAAATCATTGAGATGATTTCAAATGAAATGAAATGAAGTTGTTTTTAAGATAGTGATATGAGAATTTTAGTAGTTGAGCAGAAAAACAGAAAATAATATTATTAATTTATAAATAAAATACAAAAAAAAAAAAATTAAAGGGTATTAAACCAATATATAAAGTAAAATTATCAAAATAAAATATAAAAAAAATAAAAATTAATAAGAACGTCACAAAATTTTAAACAGAGATAAAGTACCCAGATACAGAAATTTAGTTTTTAGCTATATATGTGTTAAATTTTAAAAGAATTTGACAAAGGACTTGAATACAAGACAAGAGACATAACAAAATTTATGGATGAAACCCTCTTTTTAATTTAAACAAAAAAATTACATACCAGGTGGAATTTCCATATGATGTCCTTTACTCGATCCCCCATATTCATGTGATTCATTTTGATATTCCTTATTTGATGCGTATCCACTTGCACTACTACTCGCTCCACTCACATTATTATAATTATTATCATAATTATAGTTACTTCCAGCAGATTGACGTGGTGCCGGACTAATAGCATTTTCAGGATTCTCTCGTTTCACATTATTCAAATCAAATCTCCCCTCACTCATTGAAATCTGTGGAATTGGTGGCATAAAAACCTCATCTCCCGTCATATTATCCATTGAATCATTATTAATTTCATTTGGACCATTACTATTTTCAGTTATTTCACTGCCGACTGAACGTTTTGGTATTTTTGCTTTGGTATTGTAGGCTGCATAGCCTTCTGGTGTAGTGTAATCTGTTGCAGTGACAGTACGTTTTTGCCCGGGAGTCGATGATGCTGATGGACCATCCATTTTTATTTGATTGTTTGGATATGAAGGTGGTTGGGGTGATGATAAATTACTTTCCGAAGAAGTCATATTTTTTGCATGTTGTTGTTGCTGCATTTGTTGCGATGTCATGTGCATTGGTGACGAACTAAGCGGTGGTCGACGATGATGTCCTGATACATGATGGGGACTGTTAGGTTTCTGTGATGGAGTTGTCAATCCCTTGATTTGAAGTGTTTCGGCAATTTTCATAAATGTTGGGAGTTCGGTGTGTTTTACATTCACTTCGCCTTGGTACATAAATTGCAGCAGTTCCGACATTACTGAGTAACTGACATCTTTTAGGATAACTGGAATTAATAAAAAAAATATTTATAATAATAAGAATAGCATTGATAAAATGAAAAAAATAACATAAAAATATGTGTATAAGAAAATATAATAATCATAAAAATTAATGAGTGATGCCATTTTATAATATGGTTATTATTATATTTATTATTATGATTCAGCTCTCTTTACGTTGGTACAACATAAAAGCTTTTCAAAACAAAAAATTTGCACAGTGGGGTGTTTCAAATTAAAATATTTTATTAAATTTTATCAAAACACAATACGCGCTTAAAATTTAAAAATTAAATTAAATCATTTTAGGCTTTCTTTCTCTTCTTTTGGCATCTATATAAAGAATAATAAACACAAGATTAGGTCCTGAGAGTAATCAATTTATAGAAGAGGCTTAAACTAATACGTTTAACTCTTACAGAATTTTAACAATGAAAATTCAATAAATTTTTTTTTACTTTTCTAATATAATTTTTATAATATCTTTGATCCCATTTGATTTTTTTATAAAAATTGTGTAAAGAAAGCGTGAAAATCAAGGGATCGCGAAAAAAAACTTTGAATTTTCTAAACTGACCGATATTTTTGTAAATGGCCGAGTTTTGAAAATAGAGGAAGATTTCAAAATGTAAAATTTTTTTAAAATTGTGATTTTGTTTTTTACTTAATTCAGTAGTTCATAATGAAATTTAATCATAATTTTTCTTTTTCCGGCCCACCGTGTAAATCATATATAAATATAAAATAATATTAAAAAACATTCCTTAATATATATAATTTATAATATAATATAATAAAACATGTACAGAACTTTATGGTAATGGTTATTATTATTACCAAAGTTATTATTTTTTATTATTATTATTATTATTTTATCATGCACAATATAAACCAAGCACAAATATTGTACACATAAAAAATAAATGAAACACAGACTTTAATAATATTGTATATATAAAAGTTGTTGACTGTAATAATAATATTATTATATTACTTTTTTTTCACAAAAATATACAAAAATAACATACATATTATTATATATATTTTTTTATTTATATATGTATAAAACGCATATGGGATACGTAAGAGGTAAATATAATAAACATTGATGATGACGATACCATGAAATAAAAAAAAATAAAAATAAGAATAAAACAACTGTTGGGGATCAAATATGTGTCCAAATATTAGATGAATTAGAGAAATATCAATACAAGTAAGACAATATGGAACAGTTGAATAAATACTGTAATGATATTAAATATTAAAAAAAAAGTTAAAAATATATGAAAATCTGTTCTAATATTCCTTGAGTGTAATAAAAAGTGATTTTTATAAGTTGAAATTAAAGCATATCCAAAAAATGTTGCTTCATATTTAAAGTGTTTCATAATAAATAATCGTTAATATTTTCATAATAATAATTTATTATTTATTATTATGATAACTATTTAAAAAAAAAAAATTAAAATACACGTTATTTAACTAAATTTTACTTTTAACGAATAACGTTAAAATAAATTATAATATTAAATTTTACATTTCCATTACATTACAAGAATAACTGATAAGAATATTTCATACACTTTTTTTTTCTTTGATAAATAATACTTGGGTAAAGTTTTAACGAGTACGAAGATAGATGATAATTGTAAGAAAAAATAATAAAGGAAGAATGAAGAAGAAACACTATCTCTTAATTTTATGATAATTCATTTTCTATGACATACAAAGACGATCAGAGACAAAATAATAATAATTATAATTTTATTTTGTGAATTTTTAAGAAAATATTTCATAGATATTGAGTGACCTTTGATTTCTTTGTAAAATTTTTTATATTTATTTAAACCATGTTGTTGCATGATTTCTTTTTCTTTAATTCTTTTATTATTATATTGATCTAAATCTTTATCACTCCAATTAAAATAACTTACTGATTGGATGTTTGCATGGATTTTGTTGAAACATCTCTTGAAAATACGGTGAACATATTGCCAGGACAATTTTGTGTGCTTGAATAAGGCGATTTTCGACAGCAATTGTAACATCAACAAGATCACCACGATCAAATAAATTCTGAAATCCACTGGCAATGTTATCTTGAAAGTTATTCCAGCATAACGCAAATTCATCCATTTTTTTTCGATGTAATATTTATATTTATTTTTAAAATAAAATAATTTTTATTATTATTTATTGATAGTGGATACCAATAAAACACACACTCGCGCACTTCTGTAAATTTTTTTGTTTTATATTTTTTAAAAATTTGTTTAAATTCAAAATGATAATAATATAGTTATAGTAGTAACAATAATAAAGTGTTTTTTTTACTTAAATTGTGATTTAATTCTTAGTTTCGAGACAAAACACGACTTTTCGATTCAACATCTGAGCGACGAATAAGACCACAATGAAAATAAGAAATGTGTCAAAATAAGTTAAATTGGTAAAAGTGAATATAAATTAATTTTGAGAGCGCATTTGGTTCAATTATGTTCAAACAAGTTATTAACACTCAACAAGGAATTCCGATTCTAGCCAAAAAACTTAGAAAGTAAATTAATTTTCTCAATTTTTTATCTCATAAGCCGGGGTAAGATCCGGATTCCGACATTCTAAAGATTCTTTTTTTCCATCATCGATTAATCACTCGATCAGTTGGTCCCAAGATAGCTCATTTATTTATGTAAGAATTTTTTTTTTCATAACAACATGTTACCAATGGCAATTTTAGATTTGAGTAAAACCAAAATATCGAGAGGTCTTCTGTCAAGTCACTTTTGACATTCATAAAATTTTGTACAAAACTTTTTTTTGCAAAACACATGCACTTTTTCCTGAATTTTTAACCGATAAATTCTCACATCACTCCAAAAATGGCCTCGAATTCTGGAAAGCCTCAAGGTGAATATCAACAAATCGATTTGATGAAATTGAACTTGGCACAGTTAAACCAACTAAAAAATCAATTGAATCAGGTGAGTGAAGTTTTCTGATTCACTTTTAAAATCAATTATTTTGATTTATTTTGCTTTTTAGGAACTTATGCTCTTCAACGATTCACTTACAACACTCAAAGTTGCAAAAAGTAAATATGCCGGTTCAAAAGAGGCCTTGGAACAATTCAAACCAAATTGGAATGACAATGTCACTTTGGTACCATTAACTGGATCTATGTATGTACCAGGAAAGTTCAAAGATATCAATAATGTTCTAATTGAAATCGGTACCGGATATTATGTTGAGATGGGATTAGATTCAGGTAAAGATTACTTTAAAAGACGGGTTGAATTTGTTACCGAACAAATGGATAAAATTGAAAAATTGGGATTGGAAAAATCAAGAATACGAGATGCAATTCAAGAAGTGATGCAGATTAAAGTTCAACAACAAATTGCTGCACAACAAGCTGGAGGAACAACAGCGCCTGCTTCACAAAAAGCATAAAAGGAAATAAATTCAAAAATTTAAATTTTTCAGCGTTGATTTACTAATATTTAATCGCACTCATCAATCATTATAATTTTTTCTGATCAAGGGCTAATGTTAAAATCATTAAGTTATAATCAAAAAATAAAACAAACAGCATTTAATAAATTATCAGCTTAACCATTGAGTGTTGTCTGGAGTTCACCATTTTGTAATAATTCCTTGATGATATCAAGTCCACCGATCAATTCGCCATTTACATAAACCTGAGGGTATGTTGGCCAATCTGAGTATGTTTTCAAACCTTGTCGTACTGATTCATCAGACAATATATCAAATGTTTCATAAGTGACTCCCGTGTCATTCATAATTCCAATAAGAGTTTTTGAGAATCCACATCTTGGTGTATTACGGTCACCTTTCATAAAAATCATAACCTTAGATTTGTTTATCAATGCTTTAAGTCGCTCTTCAAGCTTTCCCTTTGAATCTTCAACGACTCCAACCATTTTTTTGCATTTCAATGTGAGACTAGCAACATCAACACCATCAATTCGGTCCACAGCTTTGCCATTTTGGAAGAAAATAACTGTTGGAACTGCCTCAACTTGATGATTCAATGAAATATCAGATAATTCTTCAGCGGGAACCTCAACAAATTTCATGTGTGGCATTTGATCTGATAAAGTTGACATTGCATCTTTGATTTGACCACATTGTTCCGCCCAATCAGCCGAAAATAAACAACAAACATTTGGATCACTGTAAAAATCAAATGGGGGTACGTGACTTTTGAGTGGAAATTTCACAATCAACTAAAATTAAATCATACCTAATAGCTTTCATATATTGGTCAGTATTTCCTATTTTTTCTACACCCATTTTCTTATTGATACTTAAAACCAATATTTAATAGAAAAATTATTATTTTAACACTGAATATTCAAGTAAAAATACGGGAAAATGTGTGTGCAATGATCACTTTTCCAGAATGAAATTGATAAGACATCAAATGTCAAAAAGTAATGTTTTTCCCCGAACACAACACACAACTGTCAATTTTGTTGTTATTCAATTTTTCATTAAAACACAACAAGGTCTGATGAAAATTGAAATGATTTTCGAATAGAAAATAACACAAGTAAACCGTAAAAACATGTAAATATATTTAAATACAACTCATTAATTTGAAGTACTTTCATAAAAAAATGCAAATAAATGCAGCAAAATGCTGTTCAAAACATTACATGCCTGCCCGGCACATTCGAGATCAATTTCTCAATTATTTTATCAAAGATAAAAATCATTCATTTGTGAGATCTAGTCCTGTGGTGCCATTCTGTGATAATTCAATTGCCTTTGTGAATGCTGGAATGAATCAAGTAAGATTTAATTCGAAGAAATCTTAGAATGTTTGGAAATAATTTTTTTTACTTTACAGTTCAAAAATGTTTTCCTCGATAAACAACGGCCTCCGTATCCTCGAGTGGCAAACACCCAAAAATGTGTTCGAGTTGGTGGTAAACACAATGATTTGGATATAATTGGAAATGATGGATATCATCATACATTCTTCGAAATGTTAGGAAATTGGTCATTCGGAGATTATTTTAAGAAGGAAGCATGCACCTTAGCATATGAGCTTTTGACTGGACCTTATAAGATTAATCCAAATCGTCTTTATGTCACGTACTTTAATGGTGATGATAGTATGGGATTGAAACCTGATTTCGAAACAGTTGATATTTGGCGCTCTTTGGGAATGCCTAAGGAGAGAATTTTACCATTTGGCAAAAAAGACAATTTCTGGGAGATGGGTGATCACGGTCCATGCGGCCCATGTACTGAAATTCACTATGATCATGCATATTCAGGTTCAGATGCATCACGAGGAAATTTTGTAAATCAAGATCGTCCAGATTTAACTGAATTATGGAATTTAGTTTTCATTCAATACAATAGAAATCAAGATGGATCTATTTCAAATTTGCCACAACATCACATCGATACGGGAATGGGATTAGAAAGATTAGTAGCAGTGTTACAAGAGAAAACAAGTAATTACGATACTGATTTATTTGTGCCAATATTTGACACAATTCATAAAAACTGTAGCAATATCAATCCGTATTCTGGAAGCTTTACAAGTGAATTAGATCGTGATTATAGAATTTTAGCTGATCATGGTAGAATGATAACAGCATGTATTGCCGATGGAATGTTCCCTGATCATAATCACAAACTAAGAAGAATTTTACGAAAAATGATGTTAGTTAGTGAGAAAACATTTAATAATGATCGATTAATTTATGAAATTGTACCACGAGTCGTTGAGATCTTAGGAGATACTTTCCCTGAAATGCTAAATTCAAATCAAATTTTAAAAGTAGTCGAACATGAATTTGAAATTTATAAGAGTTTGAGGAAGGATGTCACAAAAGCCATTAAAAATTTACCAATTCGAATGATTGATCTTATTGAAAATGATCTTTTAGATTATCCAGGATTCATTGTAGCATATAAAAATTTGACTAGTGAGAGAAATTCATGGAATATTTCATCAAATGATGGACATAAAATAATCCCAGATGAATATGCTTTTAAATTATATGATACTTACGGTCTTGATATCGAAGCTATCGATCGATTGTGTGTGATGGAAAAATTAAATTGGAATCGCAATCAATTTAAAAGCACTCTTAAAAAATTAAAATCTAATTCAAAGAGAATTTTGGGAGAAAATGTCAATCAAGGACTATTAACAACAGACATGGCCAAGCATATCCATGAAAAATATCGAATCCATAAGACAAACGACACATACAAATATAACTCTGCATGGAATCCGGAAACAAAAAAATATAATGTTCAAAAATTAAAAGCTCAAATCCTCTCAATTTTTCGGAATCAAGACAACCCAGAAGAATATCTCATAGTGACAGATAAATCAAATTTTTATTACGAATCTGGAGGTCAAATATCGGATATTGGTTACATGATTCAAGGAAATTCCAAATTCACTGTTAAAAATGTTACCTTTGAAAAAGATTTTATCATACATTCAGGCACTTTTGAATCATCCACAAAATTTGATGAAAAAACCGAAATTGAATTAATCGTAGATGATGATAATCGTACTGGGACAACTTGCCATCACACTGCTACCCATTTATTAAATGCGGCAGCACGTTCTTTACTAAAACTGCCAATATGCCAAAAATCGAGTACGGTCTATTCAGACAAGTTAAGACTTGAATTATCGATTTATGGGCCACGATTAACAAAAGACCAGTATACAGATCTTGAGAATTGCGTTCGAAATGTAATTAAATCAAGAAAAGATTTACAAACGAATATTATTAATGAAAGAAAATTGCTAGAATCAAATGATATAGTGTTAGTTCCAGGTGAGGTGTATCCTGATTCAGGGTTGCGACTTGTTCAATGTACTTCAGAAGAGGATTTTATTTCAAAAGAGCTGTGTTGTGGGACTCATGTACAAAATACATCACATTTGATTGATTTTTGTATCGTCAATGTTAAACTAACTGGAAGAGCGAGTTACATTTTTACGGGAATAATTGGTGATCGAGCAAAAAAATCACATGAAAAGGGAGAAGAACTTCTCTTGCAAGCGAAAGACATGCAAAAAATCATGAACAAGGAAAATGTTTCAGAAATCGAAAGGCGTATTGTAGATATTAATGATAAATTGAAGGAAAATCACAATCAATTTCCATTCTGTGTTAAACAAGAAATTCTCCAAATTTCAAATGAAATGGAAGCAAAGTGTCGTTCTATAAGTAGAGAGGCTTTCAACGAATTTATTGAAATTGAGATGCAAAGTTTATTAGAAGTCAGACCTATTGAAACATATCCATTCATTGTTCATTACTTAGCTTGTTCAACGTTAATGGAATCAGTCCCCTTACAAAAAGTTACAAATTATATCAGAGACCGACCTATTCTTGTTATTTCATATACTGGAAATACTGTTAAAGCTAGATGTTGTGTACCACCGGTAAGATTTATTTTAATAAAATGTTTGAAGAAAAAGACAAATTATTGAATTCGTTTTCTAGGAACTACAAACAGAGAAATTTAATGCCGAAAGGTGGCTCAATGAGGTCAGTCAAGTGTTTGAATCACAAACAAGTCCTCAAAAAGGTTTCAATACAAAATCGGTTTGTAATATGAAGGAGAAACGTGTGAATGTTCCATCATTTCAGGAAAAACTCGAACAGGCTCTTGATCAGTCAAAAGCATTTGCTGAAGCGCACCTTGTTAATAATAAGCAGAAAACTTAATTTTTTTTGTTATAGTTGATAATAAAAAAAAACTTTGATTAAATGTAACGATCATTTTGCATGACTTTATATAAATTTCAAATTGACACCAGCGCCACCAGTGGCCATTTCAAATTCCTATCAAAAGAATCGTCAAAAGTCAAAACAAAAGCAATCACTTGCTGCACAATAACAAAATTTTACAATAAATTAATTTTAGTATTAATTTTAACCTTTCAAAACATTCCAATGCTATAAATTTGGAATCATGTTGCCTTATTACATATCAATTATCACATTTTTAAGTTTATGTAAGTGAATTCCATAAAACAAGATTTGCTTGAATTTCACAATGCCACACCCCAGTGCCTTAATAGCATTTTAATGTTAAAATAATTTAATTTTTACCTTTATTTGCATCTTTTACAGGTGTAAGTATAAATGCCTTATGTCAAATCCCTGAAATTCTTAGAGGATCATGGTTTTCATGGGAAACTGGCCAACCACTTACAACAGTGATTGATGCCGAGACAATGACAAATCGAGGAAAATGTTTATTATCCATGAGAGATGCTAGTGATTATACGTTTATATTTAAAGACAAAAACAATTGTTATACCTGTGTCAAAGCCCATGTACGAACGATAAATATTTGGGAAAAAAGTGAGGGACCATGCACACGATTGAGTGAAAATGAAGAACCGACATTTGATCGTGTATGTAAAGGAATTCGAGCGGATCAACATCTTATTACACTTTTCAATGAAAATTACGTTCCAGTTAATTGTAGATCATCATTAGAAGGTGTTTGGCAATTTGCATATCAAAATCGTTTCAGATTCACTGGAGAGTGTAATAATCCAGATGCTGTCATACAAAGTTGTCAGACAGCTGGAACACAATTCTTGATTCAAAATCAAAAATTCAATATCACTTATAAAGAGTGTCAAGGCATGTCTGGTACATTTAACGGTCTTGTTGAGTACAGTTGTTTGGGTGATTGGCTTGTAGGAAAAAATCACTATTTTGCTGTTGCTAATACAAAAGAATCTCGAAAAGATGAAAAATATCGGTGTTTCTTGAAGAATCGTGATGATGACTTGTATTTAGGAGTTTCAATCACAGCAGAATGTAATACACTTAATACCGTTGAAAAGTCACCTGAACGTCTTAGGGTGACTCCAGTCAAAGCAGAGGTTGTTGAACCAGGATGTCGTCTTCCACAAAATTTTAGTGGTGATTGGGTCAATACAGCTAACATCGATGCCGATGTTTTCATAAATGAAACTCATATCATTGAAACGTACTATCCAGATCGCGCAAGATATCGTCGCAACATTTATGTTTGTCGAGAACAACGTGATTCAAGGATTATGATGGCTAGGTTAACGGTCGATGGTTGTCAAAAGGACTATGTGTGCTTTGACTTTGTACCACGACATCATAATGTTATTCGGTATCGTAAAGGTTTAGCTGTTATTTTTGATGATTTTAGTACAGTTTGTTCTTGGGTCCAATTTCCGAATAAGGAGCAATGGAGATATGATCTCTTCTTAGGTAAATGTTTTCTTTCATTTAAACTTAAAATTTTTAACATCACAAATCCTTTTTTTCCTCGAATAGCTAAGAATCCTGTTCCCGTTCGTTGTCCAGTAGCTGGAAAATATAATTTCACACAACGTGGTGAAGCACCCTTTAAAACACGTATCCTTGGTGGTGTAACGCTCAGTCCTCGTCCTGACATTCGTTGCAAACAAAATATATCAGATTTTTCAGTATGCGATACAGATCAAAAAGAAATGTGGATTGATGAAAATTACTGTCTCTCTGTTGATCACTTGGGTCGTCCTGTTGATATTTACAGTGATCCTGATTACAAAATGAAATGTATCGGTTTCTGGCAAGAGAATCTGAAGTCATATCTCATTACATATGACGAACTAGATCCGTTATCCAAATATCGTTGTTGGGTATATCAACGTGCAGATCTTAATCGAGTTCTGATGTCACAAGGTTAGTACAAAATTCATTCAATAAAATTGTATTTTTTTACTTTGAATATTTTTTTCGATAAATTGACGAAAAAATGACTCTTAACCCTTGTTTATTTTTATTCTCACGTTATTTTATTTTTAAAAATAAATATTTTATTTTTAGCTGTTGGTGCTTATTGTCACATCAAACAAGACGTCACATCCTGGAATTATACTGAAGGAGCGGTAGTTGCCGTTGATTTAGTCGAATACGAAAGAGAACGAGATCAGTGTCCTTTACATTTTGATGATGGCTCAAATCCATGGAAATCCGATGATAGCACAAATATTATCTTTAATTGGTTAATTTATAAAAGTGAAGCAACAGTTACAAGAATTTATAGTTTAGGTGTTATAATTTTAGGAGTTATAACAATTTTCATGGCAGTGAATGCTTAAGAAAAATTTACATTTAAAAATGTATGAACGAATCCATCCAACTTTACTCTTAGAACATAAGATTTAATTTTAAGCTGCCATGAGAAAACTCTAATATGAAATGTTTCGAAATATTTTTTTTTTTTATAAAATTTATATGTAGTAATTATTAAGCACAAATTCATGTTAGGAAAAAATAACTAATTGTAATTCAATTCCGTCCGATTTGTTAAAGTATTAGAAAAAGACAAATTTGTTAAATTTAAATTAAAAATAATAAAACGATAAAATTTTATTTAAAAAATCAACACTTTTTTATTTCATATCAGACTGTTGCTGTTGTCTCTTTGTAACACAATGACTTAGAATTCAGAATGGCCCATCCCATATTTGGAAAGACAGACCTTTGAGTCAGTGTCCGCAACCTCAAAATGGTAAAAAAACCGTTAAAATTTTTACAATTAACCGAGTTCTTATTTTGGATAAGGGAGCTCATATGATTTAATTTACATTTATTAACTTTTGAAGCATTCTTAGAAATAGGGCTCTAGATCCTCAAAATGAACATTTCTTAAAAATCCAGTTTTTTCAAAATTTTTCTAGTTGTGTTTTGTGCAAACTTCACAGAATCTTCAACTTCTAGATACGGTTTAAATTACTTTGTAATTGAAGCTAGAATAATTTTGAGTTTAACTTCCCATTTTTATTAAATTTATTCATAGTTGATCAAAATCACGTATCATATTTTAGTTTTCATACAAAAAAGTGTTCATAGGCTTTCGATCTTACAAAATTACATATCCCCACTCTCATTCATTCAACAAAACCAAAATACAGTCAAAAATTTACTTCAGTTGGTTTTAAACCGGCGATCTAGACATTTTAAAATAATAATTAGCTTCTGATAACATTAATTAAAGAGAAATTAATTATTATTTATATAATTTCATTAAAAAAATTACACACATTTAAAATTTACTGGAGTTAAGAATAACTTGAAAATCCGTCAGAGCAATTTTTCATCATTAAATAAATTATCGAGAAACGTAATTTCCGTGAAAAAAAATTAATGAAGAGCTAAAATATAAAATATTAACAAAAATATATGAAAAATAATTAAAATAATTTAAAAGAATAATAAAAATAATTTAACTGTCATTTTAAAAACAAACTTCAATCATCAAGGGTTGTCATTTTGCATGGAAAAAAATGTGAAGTGAAAAGAAAAAGAAATCACAAGTCTACTAAAAAATTTCTAAACATGAATAAAAATTCAAAATAAAATATAAAATGATAAGAAAAATTCAATTTAATTGAATGAAATTACAGTGAAATTTGTGAAGTTTCTTATGAAATATCAAAAATTTCGATGTCAATCAGTTTGATGTTATAATTTTTGTTAAAAATTTCCTTTATTTTTAATTTGAGTGAAAATCAAAAAAAAAATAAATTTCATCACACGTTATTGTTTGTCGTGGAAAATTCAATTTAAGGAAAAAAAATAAAAGGTATGATTTATACAGAAACTACTTGTTAACACACAAAAATACTTCAAGAAATCAACAAAATAAGGTGAGAAACTGAAACATGTATGACCTACTTTAATCTTTAAAATCCAGTTTTATTTGTAATTTACCTACAAAAGTTGTATTTTCTTCTTCAATTTAACACCAATAATCATAATACGAGTAATTTATAATGAGATTTCATTCATAAGTTAACTCTTCTCAATGCCAAAATCATGAAAAAAAAATGCAATTTTTAACAATAAAACTTTAAAAGTGTTTCGTAATCAGGTGAACTGTTTTAGGTTGGAATATGTGATACTGTTGTTAATTCAATTTTTGTGTGTAAAAAAAACTTTCTCCAATTCATTTTTTTCGTAAAAACAACAACAAATATATGTTATGTATATTTATTACTAATATTATTTTAATCATTATAAATTCGAAAAACCTACAAAAATTTTAATGAATGAACAAAATTCCAAATTTATAACATTTTTTTATGTTGATGTAACATTTCTCTTTGATAACATTTTGTAAAGAAATTATCATTAATTAGTGTAAAAGAGTGTATTTGAATGATTATTTCGAGTAATCAATCAAACTTTTCTTTCCTTTTTTCTATGATTTGGCATTGTGAATGACGTTACGTCATCTCTCGAATCCAATATTGGTGATGTGTTGTGCGATTGCTACTGTTATGATTTTTTTTGCAATTTAAATTATTAAATGATAGCACGTAGTATGAATATTTAAAAAAAATTTGTTTTATGGGTTAGTAGAAACATATTTTTTGAATTTAATACATATTTTATATTTGAAATTTGTAAAATTGCGTGCGATAATGATAAATGTGAGATAAATTTATCTTATCAATTAAAAAATATGATTTAGAAGCTTGTGGTATAAGAAAATAGTATAAATTGTGCTCGACTACGATTTTTTTAATATTTTTTGTCTTAGAAGGTGGAGTTCCTGGTCATTTATAAAAAAATTCAAATGTTCTTACTTACAAAACCGGCGTGATTAAGAATTGAATTTCAGAGCTGTCTATTTGATGCTTTTTTTTTCGAGTTTTGTTTTCTTTTAGCATATTTAGGTCTGCTTCGTCGTTATCGATGCATATCGTAATTTAGTCGTCCCACACCTTAGTTTCAAAGCTGGCTTGAGATGAAGAGACATTCTGCTGATACTGGTTATTGATTAGATCGTGCCAGACTCTCCTCTAGAGCCCATCTAGGATAATATTTAAATTTGCCATTAACACGATCATATTTTGCTCTCTTAGATTGTTAGAACCTTAATTTGAATCTGTATTGATGGTTAAACCGCAATCAAAACCTGTATTTCTATCAGATTAATTAAAAATAGGTTTTTGAATTTAAATCTGTGCTTCAAGTTCTTTCCTGTCATAATTTGATTTCGGCTTTGATCAAGTTATTCAATGAAAATGTATAATATACCTGTTTCGAACTTCTCGGGGAACTCCTTGGCCAAATATTTAATTTGATCAAATCTGGTTCAGTCATGAATTCCTGTTAAACGAAGGACAATCCGATAAAATATAGCATAGTAGTACTAATTTAAGACATCTCTTAGTTGGACCACCGGACAAAAAATTATCATAATTTACTATTTAAACATGTTTTACTTCCTTAAACCAATATTTGCTATAATCCTCCCAAAATAGTAAAGTAAACCCATTCATTCATTCATGCTCTTAACTTAATCTATTCAATGTTATTTGTTTTTGTATTTTTTTTTTCTTTGTTTTTTTATTATATATTTAAAATAAAATATTGAATGCAATAAAATGGAAGTACGTCACTCATCATCTATTTTAACAACAAAACAAAAAAAAAAGAAAAATACTTCCATGTTATAAACGTGTAGATATCAAGACATTGCCAAGTTATTAAAATATTGCTAATAATCAAATAGACCAACAAATTAAATATGTGAAGAAAAACTAATATTTGCATTTAATTTTGACCTCGTGTTTTTTTTCTACAATTTTATTACTAAAAAATGTATTTTGTATCACACTGAAGACAATTTTTTTTAATGTGAGTTTAAAAATATTTAAGTCAACATTAAGTGTTAAGATATCTCAATGTTAATATTAGATCGATAGATGTATTTATGAAATGTAATATTGATTTAAAATATTCATGTTAATTTATGATTTTAATTCAAATTTCCTCATATTTTTATTTAAAATTTTGTAACGCATCAAGACAAATATCGATGAATGTGAATTTTATGTATATTGTTCAATGAATCAGCAGAATCTGATACATTTCAGTTATTGTTTATTTGAAGCAAAATGACGTAGATTTTAAATCCTGATTAATAAAAAATTTAACAGAAAACAAAGTAAATGAAATGAAATGAAAGAGTATAAAGTTGATAAAAATTAATGTCTCGTATAAGTCTATAGACCATCCATACATACGTACTTGTGCATGTTTGCCGTCAAGTTCTGAAAGGGTTAGAAGAATATGTTCTGACCATAGTGACTCAGAAACGAATTAATGTTGATAATCTTAATTACTTCAAGTAATCTGATTCATCAATTCTGTATGGTGCAGTTGTCTGCTCGTTTTGAAGATTCAAATTCAATTAAAGATTTTTTCAAGATTTGGTATGAATTTTGACCAAAATTAGGGTCGTGGTCCGTTCATAATGCCTTAACGTGTATTTTAAGTAGTAAAATAATTCATAAAAAATTTCAATTAAAATAAAAATAAACGAAAAGTAGTTTCAAGGTAACGATAGCCGGCAACTTAACCCTTACTCTAGAGTTAATTAGAGAGTTAATTGAAAATTTATATGAAAATTTAAAATATTTTGTTTTTCATATGTATCATTAACTTAAATCACGATTTATCTATTCTAAATCATTACCAAGCATATATGAAATTTAAACAACAATGAGGCTTTTAGGTGAAGGTCAATAGCACAACATAGATGATCGTTTGTGTATGCACGTAACTAAATCACACTTGAATTTAATTTTAATGGAAACTTATAATGCAACAAAGTTAACAATTATTATTTAATCGTAACTATAAAAATAAAAAAATAAAGAAAATTTATATTATATCAATGATAAAAATACAAAGAAATATTAAAATTATCAGTTAAATGAAGAATATTACATTCAATTGTTTCTTCAAGTACCTTGATAATGATTCTTTTGAATAATACAAAAAAAATAGATAAAAAAATGAATGAATCGTTCTTGATAATGAAATTTAAAGTGTGTGAGTTAGTTTTTTTTTTAAATGATTATGTTTGAATTAGCGATTCTCAGCATAGTTTGATTGTAATTCAATGTGAGCATAACCATGCACTATGCCAATGACTCGCGCCAATTTAAATGGCAAATTAACTAAATTGTTCCGCTTTCTATCTCTTTTCAGATAAAAAAAAAATAAAACATTCATCACCGTTTAACTAACTGATTTATTTACGTTTTTGATATTATTATTGCAATCATAAAATATATATAAAAAAAGTTTTACTCTACACACATAAACAAACCGTAAACATAATAAATCACAATGATTGGAAAATTATTTCGAGCACACGGTGAATTTTGCGCATCTCACCCTTGGGAAGTAATTTTAGCATTATTGACATTGACCGCGTGTATGTTGACTGTAGAGAAAGGCGCTAATGTCGGTACAGATCAATTACACTACAATCAACAGCAGCAGCAACAACAACAACAACAACATTATGGTCATAATAAATTAAATGGATTTGAGGCCGCTGATCTAATATTAATGACAATAGTTAGATGTTCCGCTGTTTTGTATTCATTGTATCAATTTAAAAACTTACAAAAACTTGGATCAAGATGTATTATGGGTAAGTAGATTTTTTTTTAAAGAACATTCATTGATTGGTGTAAAATATGATTTAATATTTAATATTTTTGTGACTCCTAATCATCGTTTATTCAAAAAATTTTACCTCTAATGTTATGCAAATACAAATTTTTGTGAATGAATTTTATTTTCCCATTAATTCAAGATTTTAAGGTCAAGTTACGCTCTTACAAAATAACTTAAAATTGTACACATTAAGAGCAACATAAAACTATATTCAAGTCAATTTTTCAGCAGAACTAATTCATAACCTTGAAATATTTCACAAGAGCAACATTTGAACCATCATTAAATCTTGTACGTCATTTGATAAAGACTAAACAATTTAAATATTGTTTGTTTATGCACATCATTCGTATTTTTTTGTATGAATAAAATGAATATTAAGGAAATTTTTTTTTAAAAATAAATTCTGCATTTATTAACAAATACCTTTTGTCATTCACAGCATGATTTGAATCATTTTCATTTTTTAATGATGTGCCGAATAAAATGTTTCATATTTCGATTTTTTTCCATAAAATTTGATATTAAATCAAATTTTTCTCATCACATTAAAAAAAGACACGCGTTATTAACATAATAATTTTAATATTTTTTTATGTAATCACTTAAATCCTTATTACCATTTGAATACCTTTGTTAACATTATTTCTCACATATTTAATGTTCTTGTGTCAATATTGACAAAAGAATCGACGCACAATGGTATGTGTGAAACATTATTATTATTATTACTTAAAAATTATGAACTAATTTAATACATTTCAAAGTTCTTGGGCTTGACCAAAGCTGATTTATATAAAATTGGAAATTCCCATTCATTTATTCACTTTATTCGCTTCCTTCACCTATTTTTATGTTTTTTAATTATGTTTTCAAGAACAACAAGTTTCGTCTTTAACCGGTTTTTTTGTACTTCACCCGGATTTTCCTGCATTTTTACCTTTGCCTTTATTTTGATTTTAATTTTTGTAGTCTCTTCTTTGATTAATATTTGTGGCACATTCCATTTTTGTATACATTTAAATGTTTCACAAGAATTTTTCAGTTAACGTTTAAAGTCTTGCGTCAAGTCTGCAAAATAAAAAATGTAATTATATATAATTTATAAAAGACATGTATCTTTAATTGTATATTAATGCAAATATATGTTGAAAAGATGAATTTACGTGAGTTGAGTATTGATTTGAGATGAGTTGGAGAAGATAAATTATGGGTATAAATTTAATAATTAGAAACACTGAGCTTAACATTTAAATTTTGTATTGGATAGAAGGACCTCTTATTGATTTTGTGATAAGGATCAGCCATTGTCCCCAAAATCCTTAAAATCTTTTAAAAAATATTTTTTGTTCCAATAAAGATTCAATCGAAATGCAATACAATTGAAAATTTTCAGTATAAACTCAAATAAAAATGAATTCACAATCAAAAACATAATCAGATACAGTTTTGACATGTAACCAGCAGCAGCTGTAAACCTGCATATAATTCAAAATCATTAATATATTCTGGTTAACCTTGTCGATTTTTGTCTTATATTGACTTTTTTTTACAAATAAATTTAATTATTGCTTTACTTTTATTTACTTACTTATATGAAGTGTTAAAGTTAACTTATGTTTTAAAAAAAATTAATAGTTAAATTATAATTATTTAATTGAGTTGTTAAAAAATGTTTTGAGTATTAATTAAGAATTTAAGATGTGATATGAATAAACTCTTTGTTAGTTGACAATAAATTGCTATAATGGTGGTTTTAGAGTTAAATATTTTTTTAGTATTGAATATGTGGGTAATAAGGAAAAGTGATGACATTACCTTTTCGAATATAAATGATGATAAGGAGTGGCTCCAATTTGAATTTGTATTGATATTATGAGCAAAGGTATAAAATGGGCTTCATATCGGAATTTGGCCAATAATGTTGATTATAGCAGTGATTGTGTCAGAATGTCGTAATAAAGTTAAAATATTGATAACTCAAGTAATTTTACCTAATCCTTGAAAATCATTACAATTGAGACGTCTAAGCTTCTTCTATCACATTTTTTCTTTCATTTATATCTTATATTGGATAAACCTGACAAAAAAATGCAGAAATATCATTTGTCATACAAATAACTGTGTGATGCTAAACTGAGGTCATTCACAGGACACTCTTCATTGTTTTAAATTTAATTGATAAATTTCAACCTCATTCAATACAACGGTAAAAGAATCAAGTTACACGTTCTCTTCACATGTTTCTAATAACCATCATTTTCCAAAAGAATATAAAATAAAGAATAACCGATAAGCTGAAATATGTAATTTGATACTCATCTCAATTATTTGTCGCCAATTTGTCTGTTTCGTGAATATTTTATTTAAAATAAACACCTGACTGAATCCGGTTATTGCCAAAAAAAAACAAAGTTGTTACTAAGTGAGATATTAATTTTTGTGAATAAAAGAAAAGAACCCAAAAAAACTGAAAAATTCTGCTGTTTAATGAAACGAAACTGATGTGTTACAGTGATGGTAGCTCTGAAAATGGGTCAAGATACAGTTTTTTTATTCACAGAAAAATTTTTGATAATTTGTCAAAAGGCATTTGATGAGTTGCCTTTTGAAGGTGGTTCAAATCAACCTCTCATTGTAAAAAAGAAAATATAAAAAGACTCCAGACAGGGTTTAAGGCATCTTGGTTCGAAAGAAATACCTGAAGAGCTTGAATTTTAACGTCATGTTATTGGAAATCTTATGTAATGTAAATGGCTCATCATAGCAAACCTCAATTGACGTTAGTAAAACCCAGATTTACCATGATAAAAAAATCACATGCCTTAAATTAATGATAAAACAACAATAATAATAGTTCCAAAACAACGCGAAAACATCAAAGAATATCATTTTATTTACTGATCAACTTCATTTTACTTTAAAATAAATTCAACATTCATGTACTCATGTACACCGACACTGACATATAAAATTTCGAAAAAGAGAAACTCCAAAATTGTACTCATGTGACTTTAATAAAAAAATATACAAATCAAAACATGTTCATAGTCCATTGATCGAGTATAAGAAACACAAAAAAAAGTTAATAACTGGTTTAAAATCTTCACCATTTAGTATCATTTTTTCATCATCTTGTGTGACTTTTTTTGAAAAAAAAAATCAAAATATGGTTTTAAAGCTTCTATTGCTGGTAAAATATCTGAAAAAAAAAATTTCAAAGTAAAATTTATTAGAGGTAATTTTTATACTTAAAAGTGTGAAGACATGTGTGTGTGTCCATTTTGGATGAATAATAAAAATTTTGGATATTAGTAGCACGTGTGATGGATTTTTCGTTGAATTTTAATTTATTAGCAAATTTAGTATTTTTTTCAATAGAAAAATAAACAAACATGAAAAAAAACTAGTTAAACATTTAAAATTCTTTTGAATGATAAATTTTCATTTGATTTTTGATTGAGAACAGTCTTAAATAACATTTATATAAAATGCAATCCAAGGCTAATAAACGGTAAATTATGCAAATATATTTTTGTACTCACAGTTTTTTGTTGTTTAATTTTATTATTAGATCAGATTTAAATTGAAGAAAAAAGCGTAAACTAGTTATTTAACTATGGAAGGCTAATTTTTTTTTGGTTATACATAAAACAAGTTTTAATTAAATTTATATTTGCAGTCTCTTTTTACATTAATTTAATTTTATTATCAAATAAAGTTCAAGGAAATTGAACCGGATTTAATTTTTTTTTGTTTCTCTTACAACTATTACATTTCAGTATACATGACGACTGTAACTGATTTTGGTTTTTAACATTGAAATTTGTACTTGCGTGTGATTCATTCCTTATTTTAAAAAAAAAAAAAAAATGAAGCATTTGAAGAAATTTCCCTATTTCCATTGAATTTCTTATTAACACATCAAACAATATTTTTGTTTGATAAACAAACATTGCGTTTTTTTTTGTTTCTATCATGATACGATTTGAAAACCCACATGAAATCATAAATGAAACAGTCGTTATTTTCCAAATAATTTTCAATTACATCAATGAAACATGCCGAACATTGTTATTATGCCGGTTATTCCAATATTTTATTTCGTTTCTTATGACTCTCTAATGACTTAATCGTGCATTTATTGATTTTACTGCTAAATTTAGAATTTGAATTATGGGTATTTATACCAACTTTTGTTCTTTTTCGTTTAAATTGTTTATTAAAAATATTAAAATTTATGTGTAAACAGTGTGTGAATTTTATTGTTTGAATTGTGGTTTTGTAAAATTAGAGAAAAATTTGTCTTGAATTTACTAGAATTTGGTTAATTCAATGTGCTCAATAAATTTTACTCAAAATGTGATTAGCTATTTGGGGTTCAGACGTTGGATGATCTGAATTTATTATGATGTCAAGTCAAGATGTTCAATTTAGAACGTATATAAAATCTCTTGAAGTTGACACGTTAATGCTTCAATTTTCATTACTTGGACCAAGGTGAAAAACTGGCCAAAATTTGGTTGAAAATTTACATTAAAATGCATTTCAGGACTATGAATTTCAATTAGACCTACTCAAATGACAGTGACTGCTCTCATGAAGTCTAAGGTAATTTCGAAGGATCTCTGAATTTTCGCGTCGTTTTAATTATCTTCGCGCAATTTTTAATGACTTTTCATACAATTTCAAATTAATAAGGCTCATTATACATCGAGCACATCATATATATGCGTTCTTAATTTGGTTCAAAAATTATTTGAAATCTGTCTGAATATAAAAATCACGCTAAAATTTTCCAATGGGTACTTAAAAGGTCAAAAATCATGCCGTAAAATAAAATTTTCCGAATTTTCTTGATTTTTAATATGACTCCTATCGAAATTTCGACGCTTTTCAATGTTCTGAAACTCATCTCAGACATTTTCTAATCGAACCAGTACTTAGTATCTGTAATTGATATAAATTTGATTTCAAAACGAGGATAGTTGAAAATACGACCAATAAAATAAAAAGCAATGCAACAGACAAAATTTTAAGTTAAATATTAACTAGACATGTCCTGTCGAGAATCTCGACTCGATTCTCGACCGAGATTCTCGATTTTTTTGTGTTCTCGACTCTCGATTCTCGATTTTTGAAAATTCGAGAAAAAGGACATGTCTAATATTATTATTAACATTATGCGAAAGAAAGTTTCTAGGTGACCTTAAAATCGCAGTTTTATAATTTTTCTAACATTGAATAAAATATAAAATTAAAAATAAGCATATAAATAAATCGTTAATTGCAAGCCACATTTAATTGTTTACAGTTAAAATTGGGGAAAAATATTAATTAAATTCAATGATAAAAAAAATTATAACAAAAAATTCAATGGTGTGAATAAAATCCAACAAAAATGGCCTTAAAATTAATTTTAAATGAGATTGTGCGAGAAAACTAAATATCAAAGCAAAAAATTTAATGTTTTTATTGTGATTTTGGTTCTTTATTTAATGTTTTTTTTTTTTGAGTAAGAGTGATATCAAAATATTTTTATTATACCACTTTATTTATTTATTCTTTCTAGAAGGAAACAAAATTTTCCCAAATTTAAGAAAAAATCACCTTTTGATTTAAAATTCAATGTTCACAGTATAAAGTGAATGTGAATAAAGTTTATTTTTGCTTTTTCGGATAAACAAAAGATACACATAAAAAAGTAAATATTTATTTAAATCCGATCAAATTTAATTATTGATCGAAATATAAAAGGTTAAAAATACATATTGAATTAAATTGGGAATTGAAAAGTGCGCAACAAGTGCTAATTTCATGCCATTTGTATCTTTGTGTAACCAATTGATCTTTTTCTTTCAATTCAAATTCATGTAAAATTAAACAGATCTCATTTACGATGAGTTTGAATTTCCATTTATTTACATTAATTTCTATTATGATGGAAACCAGTTGTAACATCATTATATTTTTTAATTGGTGTTATTGCACCTGTGAAATTGCGAAAAGTTAGAATGTCATTTTTTGAATACGTGAATTGAGAACGTACACTAATGGCGACGTCTGGTTATTCATAAAAATTAATTGTTTTCCATTTATTTTTTTAATTTCAGGTATTGCTGGACTTTTTACCGTCTTTTCGAGCTTCATCTTTACTACCAGTGTTGTAAATTTCCTTGGAAGTGAGGTGTCTGATTTAAAGTAAGTAAAATTTGTTTTTTTTAATCCATAATGAATTTTAATTTTTTTTTTACAGAGATGCTCTCTTCTTCTTCCTTCTCCTTATTGACTTGTCCAAAGCAGGTATTTTGGCCCAATTAGCTTTGAGTGGTTCAAGTCAAACTGAAGTCACAAGTAACATTGCCAAAGGAATGGAAATTCTCGGTCCAGCACTAACCTTAGATACAATTGTCGAGACTCTAGTTATCGGTGTTGGTACACTTTCTGGTGTGCATCGTCTTGAATTGCTCTGTGGCTATGCTGTAATGGGTGTAATTGTAAATTACATTGTTTTTATGACATTTTATCCAGCCAGTTTGTCTTTGATTCTTGATTTGACAACAAAAAGTTCTAGTATCGCGCAAAATGTTAAAGGAAAGACACGGGAATCGATGTTGTTACGTCTGCTAATTGAAGAGGAACAAAAACCAAATCCCGTTGTACAACGTGTCAAAATGATCATGTCAACTGGCTTGATGATTGTACATTTACACAGTAGATTTACATTGACTGATAAAGATGTGGATCAATCTGATGTGACATTACATGCAACAGATCATATCACCTTGAATAACAAAACGGAACCATCTGAATTATCGGAGTATGTTATGAGAATACTTACAATGACTGCTGAGCAAATTGTGATTTTGATTTTGTTGATTGCGTTATTGGTTAAATTTATTTTCTTCGAAGGACGGGATGATCTCGCTCGACTGACAGCTGGCTTGAATGAAGCACAAGCACAGAGACAACAGATAGAAAATGCTAATACAACAACGAATTCAGGACAACGCCCATCATTGGCAAGACAAGAATCGGCCAAGAAAAGTAAAGTAATTTTCACATTAGACGACGAACCTTTTACAATTGAGAAAGCCGTTCAAACTGATAAAATTGAAGCATTGGAAGAAATTGAGCCATTAGTAGAAATCGAACCCAAAGAGCCAAGACCATTAGAGGAGTGCCTAGAAATCCTTAATAACAGTGATCAGGGTCCAGAATCACTCACAGATGAAGAAGTAATCCAAATAATTAAAGCTGGACGTGGATATTGCCCACTGTATAAAGTTGAATCAGTTCTTGCTGATCCAGAGCGTGGTGTCAAAATTCGAAGAGCGGTGTTCTGTGAAGAGGCATCAATTAAACCAGATGCAATGTCATGTCTTCCATACAAAAATTATGATTACTCTAAAGTTATGAACGCTTGCTGTGAAAATGTACTAGGCTATGTCCAAGTTCCTGTAGGTTATGCGGGTCCTCTAATGATTGATGGTGAAAAATTTTACGTTCCAATGGCAACGACTGAGGGCGCTCTTGTTGCAAGTACCAATCGAGGTTGCAAAGCATTATCAGTGAGAGGCGTTAAAACATTTGTTGAAGATATTGGAATGACACGAGCACCATGTGTGAAATTTCCAAGCATTTTGAGAGCTGCTCAGTGTAAACGATGGATTGAAGCTCATGATAACTATGAAAGAATTAAGACTGCATTCGATTCAACAAGTAGATTTGCTCGATTACAAGAAATTATGATTGGAATGGATGGACCTCAATTGTATATAAGATTTAGAGCTTTGACCGGTGATGCAATGGGAATGAATATGGTATCAAAAGGTGCTGAAACTGCATTAAGAATTATTCAACGTGCGTTTCCAGACATGGAAATTATTAGTTTAAGTGGTAATTTTTGCTCAGATAAAAAACCAGCTGCCATTAATTGGATTAAAGGTCGTGGTAAGAGAGTCGTTTGTGAGGGCATAATTCCAGCAGATAAATTACGAAGCATTTTAAAAACAAATGCTAGGACTTTAGTTCAATGCAATAAACTTAAAAATATGTCTGGATCTGCTATGGCTGGAAGTATCGGTGGAAATAATGCTCATGCTGCAAATATGGTGACAGCAGTTTTTATTGCTTGTGGTCAAGATCCAGCACAAAATGTTACCAGTAGTAATTGTAGTACACACATGGAATTGTGTGGTGAAGATAATGAAGATCTTTATATAACATGTACAATGCCATCGTTAGAAGTGGGCACAGTTGGTGGTGGAACTGTGTTACCAGGACAAAGTGCTTGTTTAGATATACTTGGTGTAAGAGGAGCTCACCCAACACACCCAGCTGAAAATGCGAGACAATTAGCTCGTGTAATTTGTGCAACTGTAATGGCTGGTGAATTAAGTCTTATGGCAGCACTGGTCAACAGTGACCTAGTCAAAAGTCATATGAGACATAATCGGTAAGATGCTTTTTAAATTTAAACTACCATCTATTTCTATTAAATTTTAATAATTTTCAGATCATCCGTTGCTGTAAATAGTGGTGCTCCAGGAATCTCAGGTCAATCACTCACAGCCTCCCAAGCATCTGAACTCTTTCAAAAAGTAGCTCAGCAACATCAACCAGGCAAAAGTCAACAATCTAGTACAACTAGCACAGATTTCCCCACATTTACTGTGACTCAAGCGACAAATAATTCAACAAGTTCTTGATGATCTTCTACCTCAACACTAGTTAATAAAAAAATACAACAATGAAACAATAATTTTTAATAGGAATTAAAAAAACTGAGTAGAGACAAAAAGAATGTTCAAATTACAATGTAGTATAAAGAAAAAAAAAATGAGTGCTTCACACAAAAAATGTAATGTAAAAAAGAAATAGAAATCAACATTTCAATTTAATGTTAAAAGAATCTTAGACCATCAACAATGCAAAACATTACTTATTAATTTAGGTACATTTTCACTAACTGAGCAAACTTCTTAGGTGCTTTTAAACAAGAACCAAAGTCATAAAGCACAAAATAAAAAAAAAAAAATCAGGCAAGTGTGGCAAAAAATGTTGAAATTTTATCATGAAAATTATGTAAAATAATTTTAATTGTAAATTTTTATCATTATTTGTTATTCATTTGAGTTTTAAATAAAATTTTATTTAATCAAAAATATAATTATTTAACGAAAATTTATTGAGAGCCAGATAAAAGATAATATTTAGAAGTGTAGGAACAAAATTTATTGATTAGTGTTAAAAAAAGTTCAAAATTATATTTAATATTAAAATTATATATAAAAACAATAAAAAAATACTTTAAATATATTTGAAATAATTAAATAGCATGAAAAATATTGTGAGTTTTTATTCATGTGTCATTGCTGTTTATGCTAGCTATATGAATTTATATCAAGAGGTGGAGACGACTGGCTATTTTGCTTAGAGTGGGACAAAAAATAGAGAAAAGTAACATTTGCTTTTTTTCATTATTTTTTAAGTTTTATATTTAAATCCTTTTATAAATTTTAATAATATTTTATCGTTATCGTCATTATTCAATTCAATTGTTTTAACAATTTTTAATGGTTTTATATTTTTTATTTATTTTCCCTGTGTGTCTACAAAATACTAATCGTTTCCATTCAGGATAAAAATATGTAATGGAGACTCCTGGTTATTTATACATTTTATTCTTTATCTAAAGATATTCAGAATTTTAATTTAAACAAGTGTCCTTCTCAGTGTCTCATTCAGATAAAATTCATCAGTATATTCGTTGAAAAAATACAATTCAAGTCTTTTTTTAACTCCAATTTCGAATTTTAACTACCTGGAATTATTTATTTTATCTACTCAAATAACGTACGTAATGAGAATTTTCTGAAGGAAATGAGAATTCTCTGAAGGATTTTTCCTTTTCAACTTAAATTTCAACGGTTTTTCGAACAATCTAAATTCAAAAGTATCTTCCATGCAAAGTATGATACCATTTTGACATTATATCAAAAATTTGACACAAAAATAATAAAAGAAGAAAAAAAATCGAAAGTGAATCATAAATTTATTTTCAGTAGAAAAAATAAATTTATTTGTCTTATAAACTGTAATCAAGGCCAAAAAAATAGCTTAAAACATGCCCGGAGAAACGGGTGAAGCATCCACATCAGATGTTACACAAAAATCTAAAAGACCATCAGGTAAAATTAGATATTAAGTTATTAGTTTTTGTATGATGAAAAATTATTGATTATTTAATTGACCTTCGATAATGTACGATACTTAAAAGATAATAAATTATTCATCCAACAAAATTATTTGAATTTAGATTCTGCATTTAAACAACAAAGATTACCCGCATGGCAGCCAATTCTGAGTGCAGGAACAGTTTTACCAACCTTCTTTGTAATTGGAATTGCTTTCATACCAGTTGGTGTTGGATTGTTGTTTTTCTCTGAGTCAGTCAAAGAACATATTGTTGACTATACGAATTGTAATCGAGTTGGAGGAGCAATCAACGAGACATGTGCTGAGTTTATAAGAGATAAAACAGATGTTTCATGTCAGTGTTCAATTCCAATTGAAATTGATGTTGATATGCCTGTAAGTTTCCATTTGTGTATCACTTTCAATTAATCAAAACATTTTTTTCTTATTAGGGGAAGGTATTCATGTACTATGGATTAACAAATTATTATCAAAATCATCGTCGTTATGTAAAATCGCGAGATGACGATCAATTACTTGGACGTTTAGAGAATGACCCATCAACTGATTGTGCTCCGTTTGACAGAGATTCGGAAGGAAGACCAATTGCACCATGTGGGGCTATTGCGAATTCACTTTTTAGTGATAAATTGACACTCAAAGATTCAAATGGACAAGAAGTTCCCACAATTAGAACTGGAATTGCATGGCCCTCAGATCGTAAAATCAAATTCAAAAATCCACCAGGTGATTTAAAAGAAGCACTCACTAAAGGTGGTTACGTGAAGCCCAAAAATTGGAAAAAAGAATTATGGGAATTGGATGAAAAACAAGATAATAATGGTTTTCAGAATGAAGATTTAATTGTGTGGATGAGAACAGCAGCATTACCAAGCTTTAGAAAATTATATCGAAAAATTGATCATTCAATGTCTGGTTATAGTGATGGCTTGATCAAAGGGAATTACACCCTGGAAATTGATTATTGTAAGAATTGAAATAGAAAATTTTCACAGATTATTTCTTTAAATTTTTATGTTAATTTCAGCCTATTCCGTTATTGAGTTCGCTGGCGAGAAAAGGTTCATTCTCTCTACAACGTCTCTCTTGGGAGGAAAAAATCCATTTTTGGGAGTTGCCTACATAGTTGTTGGTTCAATTTGTCTTTTACTAGGACTCGTATTGCTCTTTACTCATATCAAATGTAGTAAAAGTAGCGAAATGATGATAAATGTCACACCACGAACACCGTACACTTAAATAAAGTGTATTAAATTTGATAGAAAAAAGTATTAACATCGATTTTATAAGCTTTTATTCCTACAAAAAAAATGTCTTTATGTTTAAATAATTTTTTATTTTAATTAAAAACCAAACAACAGTCAATCATACAAAATACTAAAAGTTTTAAGTTTTATACGTGAATAAATATTAAATTAAATTTAAATTAAATATGGCCCCGTACTTGCTTCACATGTCTTAAATTTAAGTAGAATTGCACTTTTCAAAGCACCAATTTTATTATTTTATTTTACAAAAATAAATCTTAAATGGTTAAATTAGCTAGAAATATTAGTATAGGCTTATCTTAAAATGAGTCAAAAGTTACCAAAAAAATAAGTGACCTTTTTGCATAAACGGATTCTATTCGTGTTACACTATGCACTATTATTAAAAAGAAAAGTTTATGTACTTTAATATGTTAAATGTTACGATTAAATTAAATAAATTAGAAAAAAAAATTAAAAAAATAAGAGTTTTAGAAATGCACTCGTGTCGTTCACGATTACATCTTAAATTTTATTCAATCAAGAATTTTCATTGAAAAAGTTGATACATCCAAAAACAAGGAGTCAGAATAAAGTAAATATTTTATTCAATGTAAGTACGATAACTTAAATTCGTTTGCAAAACCAATTTCTTTTTGAACAGAAATTTAATGTTATGTTGCATTTTTAACTTAAATTATCAAAATTAGGTTCAAAAGTAAGATATGCTTACTAAAAATTACATGAATTTTAAACAAAAAATAAAAACATTTAAAAGTGGAAAAGTTTAAGGTGTGTGACGGCAGCTGAATAGTCTGCTTTTACTAATTCAATCATAGGAACGGATTCACGTGTCATATCTAATAAAAAAAAAAAATTAAAATTAAAATTAATAAAACTTACGAAGTGAACTTACCTAAGAGCGCAGTCGTTATTTTGATTTTTGAAAAGGAATTTCCACATTCTTCCATTATTTTTTTCAATGAAAATTGAGATACATTTGATTTTGAGTATAAGTCTAAGAGTCTACCGAAAACTGACAATTTACATTTTTCTTCATCTGAAAAGCCTTCATGTGTAATTAAATTTTGTTGTTGTGTTTGTTGAAGTCTTCTTTCGGAATTTTCAATCACTTCTAATGCAATTTCGGGATCGTTTCCGGTATTTTTAACAAAAATTTGTTGTTGCTGTGCCAGAAACTCTAAACTTTGAAGTTCTCTTTGTTGCTCGACAGTAATAGGAACATCAATAATTGATTGGTTTACAATAGCTCTCGGAGACATGTGAGTGAAACCCAGTTCACGTTGAATTTGTATGAGCTCATTTTGGGATTCCTGCGCGTAAGCAATATTTTGATGTAGACGCTGTTCAGTTTCATGCATTACATTATTCATTGTTGTTGCAATGGGTTGTTGGGAATTTTGTACATCTGTGACAATGTTAGAGCTGACACGACCAACGCGTGAAGTACGTGTATAGGATCCAGATGGACGAAGAGGGATAGGATATACTAGAGGAGCTCTTGGTGGAATTTCATTTTTCTTAAGTAGCTTTCGAATTATTTCTTTCAAATTTTGCTCTAAAAACTGAGATGTGTCTGGTTGGCATTGGGAGTCGTTAATTTCCTCAATAGAATCAAGATCAACTGGCTGGAAACGGATAACATGAAGCTTCTTTGGAAGATTTTTCCATGTTTTTGATTGACCATCTTGACTATCAATTGTTGTTGAAAGTCTGCGTCTGTTCTTACGTCTTCCTTGTGTGCGATTACTCGATTCAATGTCATCGATTTGCTCAGGTAATAAATTAATAACATTTTGCGGTAATGATTTACCCATATGTCTCACGGGAGGAGTTTCATCTTGCCCTGGACCTTCTGGTTGAATAATTTCAAGTAACTGCATTTCGGGTTGCTGTAATGAACGTGAAATAGCCATTTCAGTCTGAATTATGTCATAGGGAACATCAAGCTTGTTCGTTTCCAAAACTGCCAACGGTATCCCTGGACTTTTAGATGTCTGATTTTTGTTATCAAAAGGACCAAGGTAATTTTCATTGTTTTCCATTGTAATATTCGTTTCATTTTTGGAGGTGTATGGACGAATTTCAGATATACGAGTCGATCTAATGGATGAAATTTCAGTTGTTGGTGCTTGAATTGTACGATTTTTATGAAACAATGGATTGCTTTTTCGTCTAATCTCCGGTGACATTGCATCTAACAACAGTCGTTCATTTTCAGCGGGCGAAAGATTTTTGCCATCAAAATCATCCATGCCTGTTTGATCTTGTAAAGTATATGGAGGTCCGATTTGTTGGGCACTTTCTTCTAGTGTTATCGATGATTCTTGTGAAATGTTTGGATCGCTCGTCATAATTTTCAAAAAGTCTTCATCACTTATTGGATTTTGCAGGTTGTTTTCTTGCATATCCATTTCAAATGACCAGTTTGTCTCATAATTTGTTTGATGTTGACCACGAGGATTGTATCTATTCAAAGAGAAAATGAGTTAACGGGAGTTTGAAAAAATAAATATTTACTTACACAGAATTATCGTCAATTTTTCTTTTTTTTAAATGCGGTCCCTTCTTCTTCTTATTCTTTACTTGTTTTGCAATTAATTTACTGATTGGCTCAGTATCCCGTGCCTCTCCATTCTTTGTTGCACAAAATTTAAATGCCTTGTTTGTCCATTCACGCTGCTGACTAAAACTCTTAAACTGCACATCGTAAAATTTATACGGACGCATTTTACTAAACAAACAGTGGAATTTATTAGAAACTATCAGGATTACAGAAAATTTTATGCTTACTCTAAAGCAACCACCTCGTCATGTTTGAGAGGACTATCACTGATGTGCATTCCCGTAAATTTGTCAACTATTTTTACATATTCTCGGATATTTTCTTCTCCTTCACTCTGTCCCACATGATTTGAAGTCATTTTTAGTACGAATAATGCTTTTCAAAACTGTTAAAACTTTAAATCGAATTTAAATAAAATGCGAGCCATTTAACATAAATACAAGATCTAATTGAATTCTATCACATGTGATAAGAGAAAACGTTAACGTACTGTTACTTTCTACAGGGCTGTACTGAATGAAATTGCTTATGATCAAATCCTATTTCACCATTTACGTCACTGCTGTCAAATCAAATCGTCTTTATTTTTTCTCAAAAAAAGTCTCCCTGAAAATAAATTTTTATACAAATCACAAAAATGGGAGCACTTACAAGCAGACAAAATGCTGCAGTGGAAGAAGTGGATAATGTTGCAAACCAAGCATACAAATATCCACCTCGATCAGGTATGGAAAATTATTTTGAAGTGAAAAATATGGTTGTCCTGGATTTTTGACCTGGAAAAATATTTTTTTTTTCAATTTTATTTTAATATAGGCAATTATTTTTCAAGTCATTTTATAATGGGCGGTGAAAGATTCGATACGCCACAACCAGAAGCTTACCTTTTTGGTGAGAATGCAGATCTGAATTTTTTAGGCAGTAAACCCACTCCAGTAAGTACTTCCTTGTTTTGTTTTCTGACATAAAATCTCTTACATATTTTGATTGTTTTTTTTAGTTTCCTTATCCACCTCCCCAAGCAAACGAACCCACAAAAACCTTAAAAAGCTTAGTAAATATAAGAAAAGAGACTGTTCGTTTTGTAAAAGCAAGTGATACAATGGTAAAAATTCTTGGTGATGGCACAACAAGCAAAGGAAATTTATATAATATTGAATTTATTTTCGATTCTGATGTAAAATGTGCAATTACTGTGTATTATTTTGCTGTCGAAGAAATCGGTGCCACAGGATTGTTATATCATTCAAGAGACTCGGCACTAACTTCCGAAACATTTCACTTTAAAAAAGGAGCTGGTCAACTTTTTAGCCAACCATCACATATATTTAATCCAAGTCTGTTTTCAGACGAGGACTTACAATACTCAATGGAGAAGGATGTTTATCCGGTTGCCATTCATTGTGTTGTGGAAGAAGGTGTTGAGGAACCAAAACAATCACATACGACAATCTGTGTTGTTGATCACCATTCAGAGGGGGGACTCTATGTGTTACGTGCATTGAAACAAAAGTTGTTTGTCGATGGATTATGTTATCTCTTACAGGAAATTTATGGCATTGAAAATAAAAACTTAAATAAGGTAATTTATCTTACAATGTGACACTGAAATCAAGCATTATTTACATTTTATTTTCATATTACAGGTCATTTCTGATGACGATGACTGTGAAGACAATGGCAGTGAATGTGTTATTTGTATGTGTGATCAACGTGATACACTCATATTACCATGTCGTCACCTTTGCTTGTGTAATACATGTGCTAATTCATTGAGATACCAAGCAAATAATTGTCCAATTTGTCGTGCACCATTTAGAGCATTACTTCAAATAAGGGCGGTTCAAAAGACAACGGGGAATTCACATAATCTAATTATCGCTCCAAATCAGAGTGATGTAGTTATTTCATTGAATTCAATTCAAAGAAAAATTTTCACATTTAATTTTTTTTTTTTTAAATAGGATGTTGATAACATTCCTGCTGGATACACAGCAGTCTCATTAATTGAAGCCCTGAATGGACCACCACTAATGCCACCAAAACAACGAGCTATTAGTCCTGTAACCGAAGATTCACTTGATGTAGCAACAGTCACAGCTAATAGTCATTCAGGCACGTTGGAACGCAACAAAAAAACTGGAAATACAACAAATGAACATGAAAACAGTAAACGAGGCAGCATTAAGGAAAAACGTGATACATTGGAGAAACGAAACTCAATTGGTAAAGACGAAAATAATACTGTGAAGGAAAACGGTGCAGTCTATAAACATTCCCCACCATCTCTTGTACGATCCGCCAGCAGCAAGGAACGTTCAAGCAAAGAAAAATTAAATAATCGAAGTCAATCATTACGTGATTGCATTAAATTGGTGAATGAAAAAACTGCGAATACGATTACTGTGAGAAATTCATTGAATTTTATATTGTTCATAAATTGAAACTAATTTTTTTAATTATATTCATAGGACAATGATGATGACAGTGAAGCCGAAAAATTGTCTCCATTGCTAAATAACAAAATAGTTAAAATTCCAATTAAGAAATCGTTAAATAATTCAATTCACATGGATGACATTGACGGTCACAATGAAGAATCTGAAGAAAATCCGATTAATTTATCACTTAAAAAAGTAATTTTTTAAATTTTAAATGGAGTGAAATTTTATAAAATTAGTTTCTTGTTTTCAATTTAATAGAAGAAAAGTCGTTCATCACTTGCAAGTGAGAATGAAATTTCAACAGGATTAACTGGAGTGGGTGAAGATTCTGATTATTATACACCTGAAGATCCTCATACAACTATCTTAAGTCCCGTTACAAACGAAAAGGTAAAAATTATCATTGAAAACTATTTGAAATTGACATAAAATCCATTTAATTTCCAGACAAGCATTTCCGAATCTATTAGTAACAATAAAATACATGAACCTTCTCTTACAACTCAACTGAATATACTCAAGGAAAGTGCGATGTCTCTTCCAGGTAATTAGTTATAAATTTTCATTTCAACAACATTTTCAAAAATTTAAATTTAACCATAATTCAAATTTTTAGACAGTCCATTGAGCAACAATTCCCAAGCTTCTCGTAGTTCTGGTGACAGTTATTCCTCCAGCTCCTCCACAAAACAACTCCTTTCATCCGTCATCAGCACAAATGATCCACATCCAACACACATAGCTAGCATTGATCACATTCGTATTGCTGACAAATGCAATACCAGCATTGCGAATGTGTAAAATGATCCAGTTTTGTGAAAAAATTGTTGGATCTGATAAAAAAACGTCTTTCGATTTCAAGATTTATAAAAAAAAAATGAACTTTAATTGTATTTATTGTACTAGGTACTAATAATTAATTATTTTAAATATACATAACATAACATTTATTACATTAAAATAGAGAATTGAATTATTTCATGAACAAGACATATTTTATTATTAAAATACAAATAAAAACTTAAATCAATGTAAACAAATAAACTGTAATAAGGATCTGTTAATTTAAAAAATATAAGAAAAAGAAAACATTAATGACACTTGAAATTAAATTGACATGTAACTTAAAATGGTTTGAAAAAAATATTTTTTTTTTCAAATAACCAGACGTTTCCATTATTTTTTACATTTATCATCATTTGAAGGTATTTTATTTTAGAAATAAAAAAAGAAGAAAATAATTGCAATTTTTTTGTAATTAGAGTAAAAATAAAATTCAACAATTAATCTTTGTTTGCATTTTCATACTCTTTTGATGCAATTAAGGCTTGTAGTCCCGTTAAAGGTCGTTTCGTTGGTTGTGGATTCTCATTGTTTTCCATTTCGATCAATTTAATGTAAGCTGGTTGAACGATTTTCTTAAAAAGACGAATAATTCTTGTCCCAACATCTTCATTCGAGTCATAATCACTTGAAATTTCCTCTTTTGATGGAATTTCTTCGGTTGATGAATCTCGAATTGAATTTACAATGTTGAACTTATCATTCCATAACATGTTAATATAAAAACATAGCGTTAATCGAAATGAATTCTCCATATTTTTATCGAATTTATCCTCATCACTCGTCTCATTTTGGTATAAAATATATTCAAATAGTGTCCCAATATCAATATTTTGGAAGTTAATTGAAGCCAGAGTATTGTCAAATAAATCTATTAATCTTTGATCTGTATTTTCAAGTGCTGCTGAAATGTGATCCGCTCCAATGTTTTTTAAATCAGTTAAATTTGTAGGATATTTATCACATAGTGATGATCGTTTACCAGTGTTGTGTTCATAATTACAGCCAAAAAAAAGATATGAGTGAAGTGATTTCCAAAATGCCTTGTCAGGAACGAGTTTCCGGTTAAATTGTAGTGTAGTTGATTGCAATACAGTTTCAGTTGTTGGTTCTGTTACTAAAATAATTTCTTCAGTCTCAATCACTTCTACGGTTATTTTGTCAGGAATACATTTGGGAGGTGGATTATCCCAAGTTCCATCGTTGAGACATGTTATCAGATTATCGCCATCTGGATGGGTCTCTTCATTACATTGAATTTCAGCTAGTGTTCCAGTACGATATTGAGTGACATTCGTTGCTTTGATTGTACCTTTTTCAGTTGCATATATAACTGTACTGTTTTCTGGGATGTCAATTGGGGAACAGAAATGTTTACCTTGAAGTGAAAATTTGCAAAATTTTATTAAATTTCTCAAGAAATTAAAGAATGTGAATGAATTTTACTTACTTACACACTCAGGATTCGTTCCTGACCATTTACCATTAAGTTGACATACTCTTACAGAATCTCCTAACATTTCATATCCTGGATCACATTGAAATGTGGCACTTCCATTATAGCTTGATTTTGTCACTGTTACATTTCCGTTTGAAATTGACCCTACATATCCACATCTGATTACTAAAATGTAAAATGATTATTAAAAATTTATTTAAATTCACTTTTAAAATGGCTTACATTTACAGACAGGATATGCCTTTTCCCAGTTAGAGGTTCGCAAGCAGTGTCTGATTGCTGATCCTTCCATTGAATATCCCTCATTGCATTGATATAACGCATTATTTCCAATATACATAATGCTACCATGCGCTATGGTCAAATTTTGTGAACATGGTTTACAAAAATGTGAGGGATATGTTTTGATATTTCCATGAGTTTTCAATTTGAAGTCTGTCCATGCATATAAATCACCTTGATACGGTTCACATGATGTGTATAATTCTTCGACTTCATAACCGTTCAATGCACGTTTCCATATATCAAGGTAAGAAATTTTACCAACAAACGATTCAGATTCACTGAAACTTGATCCGAGGGCGTCCTGATGAAAAAATCAATGAATGGAAAAATATGGGAGAAGAATTTCAACTCACTTGTTCCTGACCAATAATAAAAACACCATTTCCTTGAATCTCTCCACCAGCGTTTAAATCAAGGCCACTATTGACCAATCGTCCATCTAAGTAAATTTCATAGTAACCATTTTCCTTTCGCCATACGACACAGACAAAATGCCAAAAACCATCATTTATGACAATGTCTGTAATGGTATTTGTTCCATTAACATACAAAATTAGCCTGAAATCATTAAAATTTACCGTATTATAATATAAAATATAAGAAATGATATAATTTACCCATTATAATCCGTTAATGTAAACATGTTATCGACATTTCCAGCTGCATATGATAACAAGGTACCATAATTAAAAGTATCGTTTGTCTGAAGCCAGGCACAGAATGAAATTTCTTGTAGATTCTGTTTAGGCCCTTCCATTTTTATAAAATTGTTCACATTTGTCTTTTGGAATTCCATGACGAAATCTGGTGTAACAAGAATTTCACAATTTTTTCCATAGAAGAATGGTGGACAATCACACTGGTACTCATCATATTTTTGGTCGTCAATATAACGAGTAAATATTGATGTTTCTCTGAGAGTCCTTAAAGCAAGTGGTGAGCAAATACCGTTATTTTTGCATGGGCTGTCATCGCACGGATTATCAATTGCTGTGCAATTTTGTCCTTTGAGACCGATTGGGCATTCACATCTAATGTTGAAATGTAATTATTTTTTAATACGACTTTCCTAAAATTTGAATTCAGGGATATTTACTTGAAACTATTCTTTGTTGTGACTGTTTCTACTAAATCTACACAAATTGCACTTCCATGACAAGGCCCATAATCACATGGTTTTAAATGACATCTAAATTTAATTGAAACAATAAAATGTAGTTCAAAAATTTTTATTAATTTTTCATAATTTACCGTTTTCCTAATTGTCCTGGAGGACAAACACATGAAAAGCCATCAACAGTGTTGATACATGTGCCCATTACACATGGGGATGTATCACAGTAATTTTTACGATTTTCACATTTTTCACCTTCAATTCCATACGGACATTCACAAATTGGTTTTCCATTGACTTCAATACATGACCCACCATTTTTGCACAAATTTTCTGTACATGGATCTTTAAAGACCTCACACAATTGTCCATGATACGAGGGAGGGCATTTACATTGTATACCTCCATCATTTGTTGATAAGCATGTTCCACCATTTTGACAAGGAGCTGACAAACAGGAGTTTTCTGATATTTCACAATGTGCTCCAATAAAACCGTTATTACAAAGACACGTGTATAAGTGTATGTTGTTTTTTTCTGGTACACATTGCCCGTGTCTTCCACAAACTTGTGCCGTAGAGCAGGGTGATCTTGTTTCAAAACAATCATCGATTGATGTTGATCCCCTGTTTGAAAAATATCCAATTGGACATTTTTCACACTTGAGTTGATCAAAATACGAATTATATTCACCTGCATAACATCTACGACAATATGGCATCAAGCTATTTGGATGTTGATCTAATCCAGCCTTGGGTTTTAATTTTGCAATCGTTCCTGGTGGACAAAAAGCTTTGCAATCATCAAGTGATTTTGAATTAGTTTTTCGTGTTATGTAGTTATATGGACATTGCTGACATAATGAGCTTCCATGATATTTGTTATATGTTCCAAGGGGGCATGGTTGACATAAATTCATTGTTTTGTTGTGAAATGTCCCGGGGAGACATTGGGCACATGATAATTTTTTACTTACAAAACCGTCATTACATCTTGCAATCTCATCTAATTTGAGTTCAGTTATATCGATTTTGTATTGAACAAGTTTGCGTTTCAATTCAGGATTTTTTGTCACAGATTCCAGTTCTGATTTGATTCTCTGGATATTTTCTGTTTTTGAAATGTTATATTGCCATAATCCAAGTCGCTTTCCTATACTTGAATAAACTCTAATATTTAAATTGGCCTTGGATTCCCTTGAATTTCCTCTTCGATCTCGATTTGATCCAATTTCTCGTTTTACAATATTATAAAATGTTTGATTTCCAATTGATGTACCGGAAATTGTTTCAATGTGTTCACACTCTGGAAGTTGCGATGAAATATCACAATCATCCTGATTTTGACACATGTGCTCTTTAATGACTTTCATGAAATCAGCTTTCAATTCTTCTTGCGCTTCCAAATTTGAACAAATAAGAGGATCAGAATCCAATGATATCGTAAAAACTTCTTCAACAGACTCAGGTTGTTCAATTAAGGTACATTCTGGAATTTTATCCATCCAAATTCCTTTTCGATTCTCGCAACTGAGTCTGATGGTATCAGAAAGTTCATTTTCATCACTGTACAATCCAAATCCATCATTGCATGAAATTTCACAGAGTGTGTGTGTTATGTTTCGAACACATATTGATTGACCATTTGAGGGTGATGGGATATTTTCACATTTTCGCTCTTTAACTGTCACATTGACAATACATTCATTTATATTTCCAGATGTATCTTTAGCTGTATATGTAATTTCATGGATTCCAACATCTAAGAAACCAAAATTGATATTTTTTGTGATAGTAACAGGTTCTAATGAATTGTCATACACATTTGGTTCATCCCATTCCAAAAATGTGGTATTCTTATTTTTTTCGGCTCCAATGTACAATATTGGTGGATTTATGCACTCCTCAAACACAGGTGGATTTATATCAAGGACTGAAATGACAAAAGTACATCGTTCCTTGTTCTTGAAATTATCTACAGCGACATATGTGAATGTGTGATTTCCTTTGCCAAGTTTAATGCCATTTTCTTTGAGGTTTGGTCGAGTCCAGTATGTAACATTTTCTCCCGAATTATCATAAACATATGGTTGATGAATTTGTCTGATAATCGTATAGTTACGATCAATGTCTAATGTCAAGGAATAATCACCTGGACATTCGAGATGAGGTGGTGTGACATCAACACACCGTGGATTTTTATTCTTATGTGACCATATGCCATTTCGCTTACCATTACAGATTCGCGTAGATGGTCCTCCTTTTAGCTCGAAGCCATCTTCACATCTTAGAGTGCAATTTGAACCGTGCTCTGATTTATCTTCTGTACAATCTCTCGGTTCATAGTGGCCAAATTTCACTCTGGGTAATGGTTGACACAGTATTTCTTTAAAAATAAATGAAAACGCCTGGTATATTACTAAAATTTAACTTGAAACAAATCTTACGTTTACATGATGTTTGTAATCCATCCCATTTTCCTTCCTTCAATGGAAGACAATTACGTTTTCGAGATCCAACAAGGTAAAATCCATGTCCACATTTGAAATTACATTCTGTATCAATTGGCATTTTTTCTGTGAATCTCTCAGTATCACTTGAATAATTTGCCATGAATGTTATATTTCTTGGAGAATAATCAAAATACAAATTTAAATCTGGATTTTTACAAATTGCTTGTCCGTAATATGGCACTTTAAGAGCTGGGCATGTTTTTACTGGAAAAGGAAGTAAATAAATGAAATAAACTTAACTTTTAAATTTAGTTGCCATACAAACACATTCAGCTTCAGTTCCGGACCACGTGCCGTTTTCTTGACACAACCTTATGCTACTTCCAGTTAACAGAAAACCTGATTTACATCTTGCACCACAAGCAGCATTCAAAACTTGACCACATCCTTTAATTATATTATTACATGTAATTTACATTAATGTCCCCTAAATTTTTTTTTACCTTTGGAGGATGTGACAAAATATCCATTTTTGGGTGGTGTAAGTTCAGGACATGTGATAGATTCACAATTATTTCGATCACCCGCTTTATATCCATTTTTGCAAACACAATCAGAAATACTGAGTGCAGGATCTTTCAATGTAATATGGTTTTTATCTGGACATGACTTGCATTCGTTCCAAGCATCAGAATATGTTCCGTTAGCACACACTTGAAGATATTTATTTTAAGTGAAAATTATTTCAAAAACCGTTATGCTTGTAATTTAAAGCCTACCATGACAGGAGTTTTTTAAGCCACTTCCGAAATATCCTGGTTTACATACACATTTATAGTGACCTGAATTAGTGTCACAACTACATGAAGCATTTTTATCGCAACAATTTTCAGTACTGTTAGTTTGGGTATCCACTTCATCATTGCAAAGAATGTTGCAGTACTTTTCATTGACCTGGAGTGTTTCTCCCACTTTGTAATCTGATTGAAAATGATTGAAAGGATTGAAAGGCAAAAAGAAAATTGTAAGGGAGTGAGGAAAAGAAAAAAAAACCAGATAATGAGAGGACATCAGAAAAAGAGATAAAACAAGAAGGGAGAAAACACAAGAGAGAAAGAGAGAATAACACATAGAGTGAAGTTAAATTTTACCTGCATGCAACGCTTTTCTTGCAAGACTCTCAAATTGTCCAAAACTATCCAATAAATAGCTGTGAACCTGTCCTGGACTACTCGAAATATTGTACAACTCCTCATAATTTCCACTCTGAATTCCAATTGTATAAATCGTAATATTATCTTTTTTTAGCTCATTTGCTATCGGAACAGGATCTTGTCCATTTGAAAATCCATCTGTTATTAAGAATATCAATTTTTTGCTTCCCAATCGCCCATTCTGAAAAATCTTCTTTGATTCTTCGAACGCACCATACGTGTGTGTACCACCTCCGGAAAACTCAATATTATTAATATGATGATTGAGTAATACACATTTATCATTTGTTTCAGATGGTTTTGAAATTTGATCAACATATCTTATAATTTTGGCTTGAGAACTAAATGTAACGATCGCAACTCGTGTGTATTCAAAACTCACCGGAAAGTCACTTAACAATTTCTTTACAAATTTAATTTCACTTTCAAAATTTACTTTTCCTACACTTGAACTAGAATCAATCAAAAAAACAATATCCAATTTCTTGTGTTTACTTTTAAGCTTATCAATATTTTTCTTAAAACTCGCACTTAAAAGATCCACCTTTGATTTTACAATTAAATCATCAATTTTACCACCTTCAAATGTGAGAATCGGCTTATCAGCTTCATTGAAAATCGGTTCAGAATACTCAACAACAACATTATTATTTATATTTTCAATACTCAATTCCGTATCATCATCACATTTTATGAATGAAAGTCGCGTCATAAACGAGAAACAGATGACCAGACATACATACGTTAGTTTTAACATGTTTTCGTAGACGATCGTCTCGTTCTCAAAACATATGTACAGTTATTTTGTTTATGTTTACTTTAATTTTAAATGTATGTATAATACAAACAACAATTTAATTGATAACAGATGAGGAAACCACTTTTTGTCGTGTGCCAATTCATTAACATACAATACAAAATTATTTAACAGACGTTTGCCCCGCTACGTCACACAGAGGTCAAATATTTATTGATAACAGACGTTAATATGACTAAGAATTTCGAAATTTTTGCTTTACAGTGCACAATGAATGGTAAAATTTTTGATTGTATTTCATTCATTCATGAATGAAAGGTTGAATTTTTCTTTTTGGAAATGATATTTTAAATTCAGATTTTCTCAAATGTGCTTTTATCACTATTTATTATGTTTGAAAAAATGAAATTTGTTAGAAAAAGTTTTTCTAATTTTTTTTTTCATACAAAGTCGATTTTTCACATCAAAATATCAAAATTTTATTTTAAATGTTTCATTTATAAAGGAAATTTGATTCTAAATGATTTTTGGTTTTTAATTTAAATTTTTCTTGAATTTTTTAACAAAAATTTTTTATTAAACTTCAATTTCACGTCTAAATAATCGAACGATCATACACCAACTAAATGTTTCAACAAATAACAGATCATTTATTAGCAAATTTTGCGCATGCGCAAAGTTGATTAACTTCAGAAAATGAAGATCGGTTCAAATTGCTATGTAATGAAAACGCCTGGTTATTTTTAAATGTTTGGTTTTTCTTAATCAATGATTTTTAAGTTTTTCATTATTTTTTTATGCGTATACTTATATTTTCAAAATTTACAAAAAAAACGTTAATCAGGAATTCCTTTTTTGAATTCTTCAGAGGCATCGAGTGAATGTGAAATAACTTCAATCGGATCATCGTCCTCCCTTTCATATTCCATCAGAATTTTAGGACCTTGAAGTATTTGGAGAGCTTCAACTAAAAAAAAAAATAGTTTTAAAAAAAGGATTGAGATTATTTTTTAAATTAAGTTTTACCATGTTTTTTCTCAAAACCGAATTGAGTTTTAAATTTATTCAAAATTGTCACAGTTTCCTTGAAACACACACGAGCGTCATTAAACGATCCTGATCCAAATTTGAGTATTTCAATTTCGAGTCTATCATATTGTTCGAATGATCGTGAAAGTAAACTAACGGAGATTTTTGCTATGTAACAAATTGTTCTCATATCTAAAATTAATATTTTTTGATATAAGTAATTAATGAATTTCAGAAGTGAAAACTTCAAACTCACCTACAACACTCGGCTTCAATACAAACTCGCTGAGCAATGTATGAAGAAGTACAATTAATCCACAAATCAGTTTTGGTATGCATTGACAAACAGATGTTTCATGGCCTGGTACAGGCTTCCTTACCCAAACAACATTTAAATCCTCACAACAAATAATAAAATGAGCAATATTGCTTATAATTTCAGCAATCACAGTGCTTTTCGATTTATCTAGCGGCCAATTATAGTGTATACTTGCTTCCACACACGCCCCATACACTTGGAGCGCACACGCACGTAAATTGAATCTGATTATTCCATTTGGAAGGTCACTTTTTTCGATCATATCACAGTTGTTCACACAAAATAGCTTGAGTATATCAGCATTTTTACTTCTACCTATCGTATAAAGTAATTCCGATATTTTGTGTAATGTTGTGATATTTATAATACGACAATGAATAATCATTTTTATCATCATAAATAGTTGGTTGATCAAATTTTGTGGTAGTGATTCGAATGTGGAATAAATATTGAGAGCAATTGTGGTGATTGTTGTCATTAAGGCAGAAAACTCAGCATAACGGTCCTAGAAACAAAAATAAATTAATAACATGTGCATCAATTTCAGATTAAGAAAAATATTACCGAGTTCCCAATGATTTCAACAATTTTCGTTAACTTTCCTAGAAATTTCATGTCATGATTAATCAAAACCTTTACGAATCCTTTACATTTACACATTTCTGAAACAATTGCAAGACATCGACGTGCTGTTACAATTTTTTCATTTTTCAGGTTGGCAGTACAATCATAAATTGATGGTTGTTCATTGGAATGCATTTCACACGGAATTACCGGTTGTTTGATTGTTTCAGCAAGATGCTCAAATTCAGCTGAAGGCACAATTTGATATTCAAGTTTATCAGTTTTAGGAAGTCTTAGCACAAAATTATAAATTTGCTTCAATGTTACTTTAATCGTTAGAATTAAATTTTGAATTAAATTCATATCAGAATCTGATGAGATAAAAACTTTTGATAAACCCAAAACTAATGTGTCATATTCTGTCGAACAAATTTCATTTTTAAAAATGACATTACGATCAATATCTCGAAAGAGTTTTGGATTTGGTGTGATTGATTGTGAAGGTATATAACAGAAACTTTCACAATTTAGATGATTGTCAAATGATGATGTCATTGATTTAACTGCTTCTGTTTCGATTTTACTCAGACTTTTGGATGATTTGATTTTTACATTCATGATTTCAGCATTTTTTTGTTCCAATTCAAATTGGGCTTTTTTGAGTTGGTTTTCCAAATCTGCCATCCGTGACATCCATTCTTTGTTAATTTTTTCAGTGTCTTTTAGTTTTTCTTGTCTCAGCCGATCTAAAGTTGATTTTGCTTGTTTTAAATCGTATTTCAATGACACAATTTCATTTTCACGTGCTTGATACTTTTGCATCGATAGATCTGCAGAAGTTTCAAGTTTTTTTTTCTCAGCTTCAAGTTTATCGATCCGTGATTCAAGGAATTTCATTCGTTTTTCAAGAGCGAGTTGTTTGCGTTGTTGCATCTTCTGACGAGCCTCATCTGGCACAGTCATTTGTGATGGTAAAATCATACTGGTTTCCTCTTGCCTTTGACTCAAAGGAGCAGGCATTTTAAACTCTCCTTTTGATGCTTCTTTTGATGTGCTTGGCACAGCTTTATTTGCCTGTGATCGAATTTCCTTCTGTTTTTCAATTTGAGCCAATTTTTCAACCATATCATATTGAGAGAGCAAAAAATCATCCTCATCATCATCAAACGGATCATTATCTTTTTTTGTCTCAGGACAATTTTGACCATGTGCTACAAACATTTGAGTACTCGTTTTTTCACATACACCTTTAGCAAACCCAGTAAAACTCTCACTCATATTTGGCATTTGTGATGAGGTCGATGGTGGATTTGGCACAGCAAATTCTCTATTACTCTGACAAATGGTCACTTTTTGCTCCACTTGAGATAACGCTTGCACAAGTAAATCATTGTCGTCGTCATCATCCCATTCTGACCGGGTTATAACAGCTTTTGCATTAACTTGACTGTTGATATTCACCGAAAAGCCATTTTTACGAGGAGTCACTTCTACTTTAAACCGTTTCGAATTCACAGTATTAACTGGCAATGGCATGTATCGTTTAGCCATATTCCATGAAACTTATTTGACCTGCAATATTTATTGAATAAATTTTTAAGTTTAAATTTTAACATTCCCACTTTTTTTACATATTTGTTTTTAAAGTACGGTTGTGAATCT
>LN483906.1:0-40329 GCA_900002565.1 Culicoides sonorensis
GATTTCTTCAAAGTGTGAAATGTTATTTGAAATTTCAAGAGGTTTCAGGAAAACGGCCATTTCTTGCAACATCGCCGATACAGATGGCTCAAATAAATCATGTTGTTTAACGAGATACAGCAAGGTCTCGGCATGGTCTTCCAAGTAAGCAATATCATTGGAATTTCGGACACAACAATCAATTAGATCGACCGCATAAATTAGGACAGGTGATTTATTTTTGACATCCGGTGACCCATCTTTGAAATTCAATTTTTCCATTTCAATGCACGTTAGTAACGGCACTAGATTGTTATCCATACAAAGTGTTTCAACTACAAAATTACGTCCGGGATTGAAACAGAGCGTATATAATGATTGTAAATTTTCCATTAATGTTGTGTTATCATTATTTTTAACTGTATCCATTATCGCATCAAGATAGTAAATTGTTTGAATTTTATATGCGATTTCCATGGCAATAGCACGTGGCTTTGTCGCATAAATCGAAAGTGGATCCACTTCTACTTCAATATCCTCTGAATCTTTCAAGCCAAAGAGTTCACGGACCAATAAATTCGTTTGCTCAATATTATCAACCAAGTAATTGAGACCCAATGGATTCAAAATGATCTTTTCAATGAGTTTATATGCCACTGCGACCAGATTCGATGAAAGTTTATTTTTCGATGAAATAATCAAAATGAGCACTTCGAGAAATCCGTTACTTTGCATATATGATTTGATTCCATTCATAGCAAATGGGAATGAATATGCATCCTTTGGAATCTCAAATTGAGCTGAGACAGGTAAAAATCTTCGTGGTTGCGCAAAATTGAAGGTATCATCAAATGCTTTATCAATGTCCGAAAGTGATTCCAGGAGGACTTTTGTCTCATCTGATTCTATTTTCATGTCATCACCATCCACGGTTTCAAGATCTTCCTTAAACACTTTCAAGGTCATTTCTTTGACGACATTAAATGCCTCATATAAATTCAATTTCTTGATAAGTGATTTAATTGCGACAATTGTTCGTCCAGTCGGGTTATCTTGTAACATCTCAATCAACGTTTGATATCCATTAAAATCGTTATTTGATCCAAGGAAATAGTTGACTGCTACAGTGGAATCCAAAATTGCATACATTGATTTAAAGATCATTAGACGAATTGAGAGGGCCATGTGCTGCTGGAAATACATTGAGAAGAGTGATTGAAATATGTTGATGTGTGCTTTGTGAAGTGCATATTCGACAAATGGCTCATAGCAGCATGTTAGCTCAACGAGACGAATTCCGGCTTTCATGTGACGCACTTTATATGGTGGATTTGGTTGATCCACCGCAATTTCATAATCAAGGCCAATTTTGAGGTATTCAAGTAACGTTTTGAGTTCGTTGCTTTCTTCTTTTACGAATTCTGTGAAGATGGAAAAATTTCGTGAATGGTCATTCCTGTTTATTAAGACAAGTTGTTGGATTAACTGTTCTGCATTTTCGACCCACGCATTTTTGTTATCATTACTCTGAAACAGGAAATTCTCTTGAGTAAAGTTATTCTTTGCCTCAAACGTTAACAAGTTTTTTTTGAAACAATCGAATTTTTTTTGCTGGTGTTGGTGTGTTTGGGTTGGTCGATCAAGTTCATTTCCATACTTCTTCAATGGCTCAAATGGATTAAACGAATTTACAATTTCAAAATATCCAGCCTCATAAGCAACATCCCATTCCGGATCAACTTCACCCAATTCCTCGTCACTCTCAATATTTTCAAATTCATCAATTGGCGAGTCAATATCGTCATCCATGCGTTCAATGATCGGTGTGGCCGGTGTCGGGGAACGAACTGCCATTACAATTTTAGCATCTGATTTATCGTCACCATGAAATGCGAGTTCGTTTGAGGTGCATGACGGTGATCTGGGGCGTCGTGATAAATCACTTGGTGATCTTGGTCGATTTCTGTAATATTCCGGACTTCGAGACCATTCACGACGTGATCTGCGTGACATTTCCTTGCCACTATCTGTATCTTTTTCAATTGAATTCGATCTTGTACGAATTCCACGACGTCTTGGATCTTTTGGTATATCACCGTCCGAATAAAACGCTTCAGCTGTCTCTACAAAGATTTTCTGGGAATCAACAACAGGTGCGGCATCCTCAGACCAAACACCTTCATTGTCATCATTCACTTCATCAGCAATTTCCATGGATAAATCGTTGCCAGGCAATAACTCGTCTTCCTCAATAAATGTCTCGGCGATATTCTTTGTCACATAACCATAAACGGCCAAGGTTATTGTCGTATAATAACCTTTCAATACCAAACCATCTGTAGCAATTTTCCGTCCCGTCTCCGGAATACACGACAAATGGATGCAATCATTTTGATTGTACTCAAATGCACCTAAACATTCAAAGGTCGATGCACCTGGTTTCCTCAAATCATTCACAAAAAAATCGACATGAAATTTCGATGGATTTGTTGCTCCCAATCGGATAAATGAACTGGCATCTGACTGTACGCGAGCTCCCAATGGAATTATCCGAATTTCTGTGATGAAAACTGGTTGTGGAAATTGAACCAAATCAAGATTCAGTTTCTGTGTTTTTTGGAAAGAAAAAGAAAAAAAAATATTTCAATTAAAATTTAAATTTCAATGAAGAAAAAAAATGCCGGATGGGTGTACCTCGGAAACATCATGAGCAAATGTATCAAAAAAAAGTAATTCTGGATCTTCGTCCGACATAATTTAATGTAATTTCAAGTCAATATCTAATCGGGCACTGATATAAAAGTATTTTATCCGGAAATATTTAGTATTTTTGTCATTTAAATCGAAAAACTGATAAGCTTTTTAATTGTATTCGTGATTGAAATGAAAACCGAATGAAAAAAGTGACCTGTCAAAATTGACAGTTTTGCATTGAACACAACCCTCATTGAAAAAAACGGTAAAATTCAAACTTTTAATTTAACCGATTGAATTAACACGTGTTCGGTGAGTAAAATTTATTGTTTTATTCTTCTATCTTAAAAATACTTTCTGATTCAAATTTAATCAATTCAGGAGTTGGATAAATAACTTCAATTTGATCAATTGAACGCAATTTGAGTGCCTCCATTTTACTCGGATCATGCATTTCTTGCACTGTATAGCGATTTTGTTCTGCGTTCGGGGCACCATAGCAAAAAGTTTGATCATCTTTGACAATTGCATCAAATTCCAGTTTTAAGATCAGCATTCCTTCATCAGATATTTTAAAATCGTGTTTCAGGATGTGAAATGGATCAAAATTCATGCAAGTTCCATAAAAAACTGGGAAATAGCCCTCACCAATGCTTTCAAATATGAGCTCGAAATTGTCATCCAAAACATTTTCCTTGATTGAATCAGGTCTTACATTTGGTGTTTCAAATAAAATTTGGAGTTCCGCTTCATGATACGATAAAATATGAAAATCAGGTGTCTCATAAATTGAACTTGAATCGAAAATGGAGCTCATCTCTGCAGGAATTTCTGCCTCAGGTTCTTGCCCCACTTCGTTTTCAGTGAAATCCTTTTCAGACAATACCTCAATTGGAGGTTTTCGTTCTTTTTCAATTTCTGGTACCCCGATTTTTCGTACTAGAATTGGTAATGTGACAGTTAAAATCCGTTTTTCTTTGTTAAATGAAGCGTTTCCCTCTTTTTCATCGACTTCATATGATAAATTTACCTCCAATTTATATTTCGCAGGAGATTCACTACTCAAAGATAATTTATTGTGTGAAACATCCAAAATAAGATCATTTGCTGTCTTCAATAGTGGTAAATTAATATCAATGACCATGTGACTTGGAATGGAGCTGTTAATTTTAGCATCAATTTGATTTGTGTATTCGTGCATTTCCAAGTTTTTTCGGTATTTTATTGAATATTTGGGTGTCGTGTATTCAGGGAGTTTTTCTTCTTGTTTTTTAACGTGATCCATGATGATTTTTGGTTTTTCTTCAGGCATGGGTGGCATGATATCGGTCAAAGGACCCATATCAACAGTGCTCTGATCAACATCTTCATTTTTCTTACGGATAACAGTTGGTTTGGCAATTCCTTTATACGACATCCTTGGAAATCTCAAGTTGGTCTTATCCAATTCAATCTTGTATGCGTTTGTGACTGCATCAAGGGCTGTATGAACCACCATTTGTCGAAATCGACTATCTCTTTCGGCGATTTCAAGTGTTTCTGGATGGAAAATCACATCATAAACACTACAAAATTGGTCTTTTTTGTCAACGTCTTTACGCACAGGAGCTTGAATCAAAGGCAGACTCCAATTCATCCCGATTTTACCTGAACTATCGCTTGCGTGTTCATACGAAGGCCGATCTACAAGATCATTTTTTGCAATGTTAATGAAAACTTTTTCTTTCCCGTCAGTTGTTTTCACGACAAACCCTGGATTTGGATGAACGAAATTACATTCAACTCCTCGCTGAGATTCAAGTTGTTTGATTTCAGCTTCGTACTGTTTACGATTTTCAGGGTCACTTATCTCCTCACAATATTCGACAAATAATTTGCGAAACTCTTCTTGTTTCAATGCGTCTGTGATACGATCAAATTCGTCACGAGTTATCTTTAAATCTTCCAATTTTTGCACACTTGAAGACATTTTGTCTTTTTATTTTATTTGAATTTATTGAAAATCCACTGAATTCAAATGAAATAAATTCAAAACAATGAATTTTATTATAATTTTACCATGGTAACCAACGGTTACCATTGATATTATTTAATAATAAAAGGAATTGAAATATGTAAAGCATTTAAATTCAACTACAAAAACATTAAACCTCGAGACTGATTGATTGATTGACCATTTACATCGATCTTGTCATCATGCTGTCTTGCATTAATGAATGAATTTCTTATCTATCACTCGCCATCTGTCTGTTAAAATGCATTTTTTTATTATATTTATGGATTCACATACATATATGTTAATCAGACATGCGCCTTATATTGAAAAGCCGCGCATTCACGTGTCACACTGTTACGTTATTTTTGTTTACCTCTAATTTTTTTTTTATTTTCCATATAACCCGATTCACACAGAGAGTAACAGCCTGTTGCTTCACATCATCACTAGTCAATCAGTTTGATACCATATGTGATATTTTTTGTGTGATTGAGGAAGGGTCATCATTATATTTCTTAGGAAAAAAAAAACTAATTTCTTTATAAATAGAATATAATTTTTTTAATGTGATATGAAATTCAAATTTTTAAATGATAATGCCAAACCTTGGCAACAAGGATCATAAAGTGATAAAAATTATTAAGATATCAAATTTAATGACAATGAAATTTCAACGGATTTGGAATTCACCAAAACTGTAAGATAAAGTAAATTTTATTTATTGTGCTCTATAGTTGTAAGAAAAATTTTACAATTTTAAAAAATCCCCATTTCATTTGAAAAAAATGAGTAATAGCGTATCTTCAAAAATATCACAATTGACTGAATTTAAGTTTAAGAAAAAATAACTTTATATCGCAACACACTTCCCTTCTGAAAGTGTAACTTGCAAAGTTAAAGTTTAATATAACAAATATTAAAAATTTTTGCCAAAGAATAAATACGGTTTGCACATAAACTAGAAGAGGAGTATATTTGAAATACTGCTAAGTTTAACAGTTTTGATAAAAAAAAAATATTGTTAGAATCTTCAGAACATCAAACAGTCACACATACAAGAAGACAAACAAATTTAACTTCGTATCAACTGGAGAAGAAGATAGTCTGTCTGTTCTACTATCCTGAATTGACGAATCTGTTGTTAACATGTCTGAGGAGGGCAAATGATATGACCAATCGTAAAAGTACTACTGGATTTTGTTTTAAAGTGTTTGGCAACACTATTTTACGGACTTCTAAGAAACAAGGGAGCGTTGCCAAGTCAATATCGTTCAGTGGCTTTCGAAATTGTTGTTGGACCTAAATTTGGAATCAAAACTTTCAATTGTGGTATTTGAAGACAACAATGAATGCATTTCAAGTCAACAAATCCGAAATTTCCTGAGAAGACTGGTGTGGGACTAAAAGGTCAACTAAGTAAAAGTAGAATCAGGTCAACAATTAGCAAATGTGCTAACTAAACCCTTAAGTAAGAACTTGTTCTGGATACCTAGGCTTGGGTCAAAGGGGTGTGCAAAGATGTCCACAAGTTCATGATTTTGAAAGAAGAAAAGTAAGCGTACACTTCAACAAGTTCACTTCTAATCTTCAAACAAATAAAGCGTACATTTAATTTGTAAAAATGAACATAGTGAATCTGATGTTTTACAGAGCCATGTGTAGCTAATTATAATTCTTGGGCTCTAATATTTACAGAGCCCTCCATGTACTTACTCGTAATAGACATACATTGAGAAATTCCTTCTATAAATTGAAGGATGACAGAAAAAACATCAGGTACCTATGAGATAACCTGTAAAGATTTCACCGAATTCTCCATTAGACAAAGTTAACGTACCCTAAACAACTAATGGCCAAGCATAGAAATCAAGTGTCAAACAAATGACACTAAAAATCAACTCCCTCCTTCTCATTTCATCTTCAGACTTTGTTCATCGAAGCTTTCCTTTTTTTTATTAATTTCACCTAACCTAATTGGGTGGTGATGATAAGAATTCATACATTCTAATAATAAATCATTCGAATAAAATGAAAATTTTACGTTTCAATCATGAATTCAGTCTTTTTGTGTCAAGCAACTGGCAAACACACATTTTTATCTCATCAGACAATTCATTTATAAAACTTTATTGTTGTGGTGCTTTTTTTTTAAATTTTGTTATTGTTATTTTAATTTTATTTATATACACAATAATGCTTTAACATGATAAAATTTAAAAGTAAACTCGTTTTGTAAATAAATAAAAATAAGATCACGTGCTGCAATTTATAATTAACATAAGATAATATACAAAATTGATGATTGAAAATTGATTGAATTAATAAGAAAATAAATCTAAATAAAAATGAGGTAATTATTAAGATATGTTACAATTGTACCGTTAAATCTTCTCATTAAAATTGATATTAAATTCCACATTAAATTATTAAATATGCATAAAATTAAATGTGTATAACCGTTAAATTCAAGTTCAATGTGACTCTAAGTTGTTAAATTCAGCCATGTAGAAACAAAACAAAACCTCATAAAAATATTAAACTTGTGTGTGTTTCAATTCATATCAAATATGATACAATTTTATCAGATTTCTTTATAAAAATTTCAAATCATATGTGAATTGTTTGCATACAAATACACATTTTTTGGATAGATTACGTAGTTTGTGATACAAAAATGAGGTACAAAATTTACGACTACTTTTACGGATGTTAGTCATAGTAGATTTGAGTAACTTTTTCAAAGAGAAGTGAATTAGTTGTGTTTCTGTTTTGTCTTGCCATGTATTTTATTCAACTATACCTTGAATAAATGAAGTGAAATATAAAAAAAATTACATTAATGAAAGTAAAAGTTTAATGATTTTATAATCGTAACCAATATTCGATACATTTATTGTACAATTATTATGAAATTGGCTGAGAAATTTATATTAAATAATAGTAGTAAACAAGTAATTTAGAAGAATTTTTTTAATTTCAATTGCATACGTTGCTGAAACGTTGTTGTGTGAAAAAAAGTTATAAAATATAAAAAAAATGAATCATCGTCAGTTTTGTGATAAAATATTAATGTGTCTGTAGTAACACTAACACGAAATAGAATAAAACTTTAGTTTGTAATTATGGATTTGAAAGATACGGATATACAACAACAAAGCTTGATAACACCAGAAATGATAGAGGTGTATCAACAACCGCGTACTTATCGTAATAGAAGGATTGGAAGAGGAAATGGAGTGAAAAGGTGAACATAAAAGAGAATTTAAGAGAATGATGAAATGATTTCTGAATGAAAAGGAAGGTTTAAGTTATGAAGATGAGACCTCTGTTCTTAAAGCCGGTCTAGCCCAAGTTGAAGTCTCATAGGCAATTTTACTGAACTGAGCAAGATGACATTTCATGTGTTAAGAGGCTAAAAATGACAAATTACACAATTTTGAGCTCATTTAAGGGTTTTGGAGTAAAGAAATCATTTTTTTTTTTAAGTTTTAGGTAAATGTGACGTGCAGCAAAGTGGTGGAGAATATTTCAAGCTGAAATTTTGATGAACTGACCAGTTATCAGGACGACAAAAGCATTTTTGGTGTATGTCTCCTTATGGAAACAGATTTTACTAGAAGGGCAAGGGTGGAGTTTGTCCTTCAAATGATTTAATATTTGAATTTTTAGTTTCGGCTCGTCAATTTTGAATTTTGTCTATATATTTGCTCTCTTTCCTCTAGAAAAATGATTAATGCATTATTTGGTATATTGTACAGTGCAGTTTATTGAACTATCAATCTTAACAGTCAATTAGGAGGTTTCGGATCTTATATCGACTATTGAGACTTAGATTAGATTAGATTAGATATGAACGAGCTACACCGCGGAACCAATGGTCTTATTGTGTCCACACTACTTCAGCCAAAGCGCCTTTTATCTATAGTCTAACCACCTGGGACATACAATTTAAACTGTCATCAAATCCAGTCGCCCTCTGGTTTCACTCAGCGCCCCTTAAAATGTATTCTAAGTAAAACTTAAGCACATTTGGAACTCGAAAAACACAAATTAAGTTGCATGTTCGGGACAAGATTCGATCCGTTGTCGCAACATCGTACCAGTCACTTAACCAACACGGTCAACGAGCTCCTTGATAAGACTTAAAAAACCAGGCTTTAAAAATTAAGAAAATCGGACAAATAAAAGGTACACAATGATCCCGACTTTTTTAACCTGGGTGCAGGCTTAATTGCCTAAAAATCTTTTTCCGTGCCATGGGAGAACTAAAATAAGCCAACTTTCAACTCCAGTACGGAAAATTGCTCTCCTCTTAATATTAATCAGTCATAGAATATAAACATAGCTTTTTCATTAAGTTTTCTGACAAATCCAAAGTAAATTTTAAATTTATTTGTCATGTCTTAATTAGTTGTCCTTCCTTTGTTTTGTTTATTTTTTAAGTGCGCAATCATGACTTAAATTAATGACTTTATTTTTTAAAGTCAGGTTTGTTTATTCTTTTTATTATACATACGTTGTAAAAGAACATAAAAATCGACATTTTAACCCTTTAAGCCTGTTTCTTTTGAACAGAGCGCACAAAGATAAAAACTGTGTGACATTTAAACCAAAGTACTTCAAGTTATGAAAGCAAATATCATCTGATCAGTCTGATTCAGAAAATGCTTAAATTGACAAATTTGGTCTTGAATTATAGGAAGGAAACTTGAAACTATTTTTTTACAGCTAAACAGATCATCACATACACAGACACCCACGCACCAATCCTGAATTGAATTGATTGTAGTTCATTTTCGTTTAAATGAAAACTAGATATTTTGCTATGGAAATTAAAAATAAGTCTGTCTGCAAAAATTAAGTTAAACCAGTTTGATAACGAATATAATAAAGTATCATCGTTAAATTTCTTCATAACAAATGGTCCACTTAATTTTTTTTTTATATCTCTACACCTCTATATAAACCAAATACGAAAAAAAAACTCATTAAAAAACTATAAATAAAAAGAATTCTTTTTTTATATTTTCATTATCAGTCACATATTTTACTGGAGTAAACGTAGCAGTCGATCGAAGCGAGTCATCGTGATCACAGCAATTATGTTAACTTTAATAATATCAGTTCTAATTTTTGTAGTCAGCTATACGGGAAGTTCCCCAATTCATCCTGGGCATGAAATGAAATTCAATTCACCACCGTTACTTGGGGGTCAAGAACGATTACGAATGGTTCACATGGTCCTCAGACATGGGTGAGTAGGAAATTTTAAATGTAATTTAAATTTGATTTCATGATAAATTCATTTAGGGCAAGAACACCAGCAGATACTTATCCAAATGATCCTCATATCAATCAGACCTTTTACCCATATGGATGGGGACAGTTAACAAATGTAAGAAATTCAAATGTTATGATTGTAAATTTAACATGAATGGAGAAATTTTCGTTACAGGATGGAAAATATTCACTGTTCAATATCGGAAAATGGGCACACAAACGATACCAAAATCTGGTGGGCGATGTCTACGATTCAAAAGTCATTCACGCACAGAGCACTGGAGTTACACGTACACAAATGTCGATTGCTCTGGTATTAGCTGGATTGTGGGAGCCTCATGGAACACCACTGGAATGGAATCCCGCATTAAATTGGCAACCAATCCCTTACAGTTACGAGGAACTGGATAAAGATACTGTAAGATAAATTTCCAATTTAAATCCCATTTTTGACTCACATTTATTTTAATTCACATCTAGTTACTCCTCGTCCGTACAAGTTGTCCTCGCTACCACGAAGAACTTGAACGTGTACTTAACAGTGGTGATATCAAGCAAATAATGGAACGTAATAAACCTTTATTCGATGAATTAACAAATATTACGGGATTAAATATAAAAACGCCAGATGACGTCCAATCACTTTACAGTACCTTAAAAGCCGAAGAAGAATTTGGCTTAGATTTACCTCAATGGACCAAACTATACTTCCCATATCGATTACAAGAGTTAACCGACCTAAGTTACACCCTAAATGTGCATAATGATGAGTTGAAAAAACTTAAAGGTGGCCCTTTCTTGAAAAAAATGTTAAATGAATGGAAAATGACCGCGAACAAGACTGAAAACCTCAAAAAAATGTATTTATATGTGGGCCACGATTCCACAGTTGTTAATATTTTATCTGCATTTAATGCATGGGAACCACAATTCCCGGACTACACAACAATGGCCGTCTTTGAATTGTATGAGAATCAAAAAACAGGGCGTTACAGTGTACAAATTTTATTGAATAAGCCAAAACAGCCTACACAAGTCCTATCGATACCTGGCTGTGAATCCCCATGTCCTTTAGATAAATTGGAAAGTTTATTGAAAAATCATATTCCAAGTAATTTAACGACTGAATGTCAATCAATTGATGCCACATTTACTGAACCACCACCAAGAGGACCATAATTTTTTATTTAAATTTTAATAATTTATATTAAAAAAAGTTTCTCGAAAAAAAATACATATTTTATACCAAAAATTTTTCATCCCAATTTAATTTTATCTGTAATGAAATTCATGAATGATGAAATTCGTGTGAAAATTGCCGGATTATCCCTATGACAATTTTTATCATACGAATATAGTCCAACGATGTAAGGCACAATTACACCATTTTCTTCAATTCCCTTCTGATAAAGTGCGCCTGGTGTCCTAATACATGAATCTGTGCTATTGATTTGCTCTGCTTGGGCACATACTTGACTCGAAATAACTCCTTCAGGCAAATTTTGATCAGAATTGTAAAAATGTTGACATAAATCATTTTGCATGGTAAGCAATTTGCGTTCTCTATCAATTGAATTGACTGCGTTACATGATTTATCTCCTGTTGAACGGCAGCTATATGTGATGTCTTTCGTGCCTGTGGGACCTGGAACGACGCCGATAAATGGAATGTGGTCCTCAGACTGCCATAAACAAGCTGGAACGACATTTCTTGTAAGACGAATTGGAGAAGTGAGTTTCAGCATGGCAATGTCATTGTAAAAACTGTTTTGTTGATACAAGGGATGGAGGATTACTCTGGAAATTGAGTGAATTTGCTCTTCATTTGACAAGCCAAAGTTTTGATTTCCGAGACGGACTTGAGAAGGAGATTTCCTGGAAAAGTTGGATGATTAATGAAGAAAATTGACTTTAATATACAAGCAAATACCTGGCTTGTGATAGACACGATGCAGTTGTTATCACGAAATCGCTTGCAATTAAAGCACCCCAACACAAATAATCAACTTTATTTCCTTTTGCGAAACCAATTGCGGCTGTATGCGAAAATATCTTATTATTTTCATATCTTCCTATCCCTTTTAATCCTGGTACCGCAGTTTTTCTGAATTCCTTATACGCATTCGAGCATTGCCTCGTCTCCGTTGATTCACTTCTTGAGCTTAAACTTGCAGGACAACAAACTGTCGGATGTGGATCAAATCCACAGAATTTCACTTGTTGATTTCTTGCACTGTAATTTTCTCGAAATCCAGGACAATTCAAAAGTGATGTGCAAACTCCCGATTCCTGGTCTCCCGGGACAGTGCAAGCACTTCCAGCACCTTCATGCTCATCAATAAACACAATTTGATCATTATCATTTTTACGACTCGTAACTGATGACGGTTGTTTTTTGACAACTCCCAGTACATTTTCTTCGATCCAATCGGCATATGAGGAGACACGTGTTGCCACAACCGGTGTCCCAAATCCACAATTTTTGCCAAATGAATTCACACCAAAGATGTATGAATCGTATTCGTTGTAACTCCAAATTTTACGTTCAACTGGTCCACCAACATCCAGGTCACATATCCCGGGAACAGAAAATAGATCATTTTGAATACAAATCTGACTGTCAATAATTTGATTTCCATTTTTTTTACGATAAAATTCGTTGCATGCTTGATTATTTAAAATCGTTGAATTTACTTCCAGGTATCTGATTTCATCATCTGCATAGAAAACGGAAATTAAATTTAAAATTGGATTAAAAATATTGGAAAACTCACTAATTTTATGATCCAGAACAATTTCCAGTGGTTTTGTTTTATTCACTTGACATTCTGCATTGCACTCACTCGTTACAATCGGGAACACTTCATCATCTGTTAAATTGAAACATAATTTTAATATTTGTATGTCATTTAATATCACTTTCATACTCACTGCCAACTTCCCATACAGGTAAATCAATGAAAAATAAGTTACTTGTCCTTGAACCCCATCCCACAACCTCATACGTGTCAGTTGGAAGCTCATTTTTCTTCCAAATACATGCCGGAACAATATCAAGTGATAATTTAACGCTGTCCTTCAACTTCACTAACGCAATATCGTGATAAATTTCATTCTGTCTGTAAGATGGATGGATAATAATTTGTTCAATTTCAATTTTTTGTGTAAGGTGGTCTTCGGCACTGCTATGCGGACGCAAACCACCAACTGATGCGATTTCTGGACGTTTATCCATGCAATGTGCGGCTGATAATAAGAAGCGTTCACTGATTAACGAGGCACCACAATACCAGTGAATGTAATTTTCTTTGTACCATCCTAAATAGGCTTTGTGACGATAATCACGTGCAATGTGGATTTTTGAGTTGATCCAATTACTTCGGTAATCTTGAAGAGAAAGACCATCATCGGATGATGTCCGATCAGAAAGTTCCAACAGTCCTGGTTGGAATTCACGTAGCGATACATATCGAAGGGCACATTCTACAATGAATTTCGTGTGACATTGACATATTTTATAAATAAAAAAAAATGTAAAATTTACTTCTTGCTTCAAATGAAATTCCAGTTTTAGCTTCAATCCATTCCTTAAATGCAGCAACAGATGAATAAACGCCAGGCGCATCAAATCCACACGCCTTTCCAAATGACGTTATTCCAATAATGAATGAGGTCATTCGGCCATTTGCAAGGAGTTTTACTTGTAATGGTCCACCAGAATCTCCGAGGCACGTATCTTCTCTGAGATCATTATTTTTATTGTCTCTGGCACAAATTTGATGCTCAACGAGTCCATTTGGGATTTTACGATCACCTTGTGCACTGTAAAATTCTTTACAGGATTCAATGTCAATTGGATTTAATGTTACTTTCTCGAGTTTGTCTGTTTTATTGTCATCTGTAATATTAAAATAGGATATTAACCTAATTCAAATTTGATATTGAGTGGACTCACAATATCCAGTTTGACCAATTCCAATTGCCTCGAGCTCTTTAAAGTCAAGGAAATTGTCGTCACTCCATAGACATGCTGGGAGCACTGTTTTATGAGGACTAGATTATGGGGATAAAAGTTGTAAATTTATGTAAAAATGTGAAATATGAAAATGACGAGCGCATTTCCTGTCTGTGTCAAAGTCGACAGTTATGAAAAAAATTGCAAATCATGAAAAAAGTCGCCAATCATTAAAAAATCACAAATCATGAATAAAGTCACCAATCTTTACAGTAACTTCAATTCTTACCGAATATTACCACTCAATTTAAACAGAGCAATATCAAAATAGCGTAACGATGATCGATATTGTTCATGTCTGATGACTTGAATTATGTCAAACATCTGTGCAAATTCATCATCTAACGTCGAATATGGATTGCGGTCTCCTAAAAGTGCTTTATCTGGTTTTTTTCTATATGAATAAAATTTCATTCAAAAAAAAAATATCAAAATAAATTTAAAACTTTCAAATCACCCATCTCTCGAAATCGTACAATGTGCTGCACTTAGAACAAAATTGTCACTTATCAATGAACCCCCACAATCCCATTCAATTGAACCATCACGCGTCCATCCAATTGCAGCAAAATGGGCAAATTCACTCAATTCAACGGGAGTTCCCAATACCGGACTTGCCAAATTATCTCTGCCATATCGGTAGTATCTCGTGGCACAATCATCCAAACTCTGTCGCGTTGTTGTGATTTGAATGTCGTAAATATTTTCAATTTTCTCTGCTTCAATGGGAAATAATTGGGATTGAACTGAAATCGAAATGGAATTATTAAATTTTAATTATTATTATTTCGGTAAATTTAGAGACCATTTTCAATGATGAGGGTTAATAAAACTGTTGTAAATAAGCTCTTTTTATTCATATTTGTGTAATTTGACTTCAAAAAATTCACTGAATCTCATGAGATAATAGATGATGCTCAATCAAAATCAATATCAGTTAACACATCACTCATTTAAATTACTGAAGTAATTAATTTAAAAAATATTAGAATTATTTTTATTTCAAGATGGACTTATCTCATTAAATGTGAAATTAAGACTGAATTTATTTACTTTAATTACGATTCAAGAAACATAAAGTTGTAAATAAAAATATCAGTAACGAAATCAATGACGTAGTTGATAAGTAAGAATAACTAATAACAGGAATTCCCTTTGAAAGTGGAAAAACGTGATTGCTGTGAGACAATGACCGTTAAAAGAAAAATATGGAACGTGATTGCGAACGATAACACGAGCACATTTCCGGAATTCAGGTTCAAATTAAATATTTGATGATTTATTAAATTTCGATGTTTTTTTGTATAAAAATTACTGTTTTCGGAAAATTCAAGTTTTTTTTTATAATTCCATGATTTTGAAAAATTCGAAGGATTTTTTTAAAATTTGATGATTTTTTCAACGGGCAGACGGACGTCACGACTTCCGACAATACACGAATATTTTTCAAATCAACTGGAAATTTATAAAAACAGACATTAAAATGTAAATCAAGACCTACCTCAATATTTTATTATATTTCTTAAAAAAAAGAATAATCGTTTTAATTTTATTTCATAAGGCATCAAAAATCACAACTCGGTTTTATTTATTTATAATTTCAAATCTCAAGTTTTAAAAATTAACTTTATAGCTATGAAACAGGTAAAATTGACATGGATAATTTTTTTTCTTGTAATAATTTAACAGTAACAATTAAAAGCGAGATTTGTCATAAAATTTTGTCATTTAAAATTTATTCCTCTTTGGTTTTGACGTCCAATGAAAGGTAGCCACGTTGCCTGATCATTTTAAAGATTGGCACAGATAAAAGAGCACCAGTGCAACTTCCGATCCAGTAAACGATCACGTGTTCCATGTTTGTGTGTCCATCACAACCCCATTTGAGTGCAGTAGCTAGAACGGGATTGAAATATCCTCCAGAGTAATTGAAAGCTGAAATGATTGAATTTAAAAAAAAATTTACGTTAAAATTATTTCATCGTTACCCATCACAACGAGACTTGTTCCAATAAATGAATCAATAATCGTTCCAAAGCGTGGATTTAACTCGGCAATACTCTTCGAAGCAATACGACACAAAAGTGTGGCAACTCCTTCAATTACAGCCCCAACATACGGATCTACCTTTAAATCAGCTGAACAGTCCTCAAAAGCACGATCTTGGTGATTTTCGGTCACTTCTAACCACCAATAAAGTTGAACATAACGGAAAACGCAACAACCACCCATTAAAGCTGCCCATGTTTTAAGTGCAACATCCTTAACCGAACAATTTCCTTCACACAAATCTTCCATGTGTGTGTAAGGACATGCAGAGGCATCCTCCCAATTGTAAGACCACCAAATCGTTAGGAAGAATAAATAAATCGCGTACGTTGCTACACCAAAGTTGTCCGCAACTGATAAAAATAATAATAATATTAAAAAAAAATAAAATAAAATTTCATTTAAAACCAAATTTCAATTTCACACCAATGATTAATTCAAAACAAGCAGCACACAATTCAGCAGCTGCAACGGCTTCGTAAAATAAGTCCTTGGCAGGCAAATTTGTTTTTGCAATGATTTTTCTCAAAAAATATGCTAAAACGGTTGTTAATGCAATGTATGCAGTTGAAATTGATAATGCAATTAATGACATTTTATTCTCTCTCTCTTTCTCTGCTTTTAACGAGGAAATCAACAGATGGATTTTACTGCAATGTTTGATGTTTAAAAAATCATCTCTTTTGGAATCAGAGAATCTCTCTTGATTTTGATTTTTGTGTACGGAATCTGTAAATATGATGCAAAAAAATTAATTAGCATAAGAATATTTTGTGTTATGAATATTATGATAACTGTAAATAGAAATGCAATTTTAGATACATCTGGGAGACAAATGTTATTTTACAATATTTTTTTAATTTAACCCTTCTGCTATGGTTGAAATGTTGACGGTTTTTTATTTATTTTGGAACTCTCGACGTTCATTGGGCAATAAATCTATTCCTGGGAAAGAAAGTGTCTCAGCTAGCTTTTATCTTTGATTATGGAACTCGAATTCAGTGTTTTGAATAAAATTTGTCTAATAAACGTTTACAAAACTTTAAAGAGGTCTTCAAAGCTCAAAACAGTCTCAAAAAAATTGTTGAAGATTTTAGAAGTCGTATTAGAAACGTATTGAAGTTTCCCACGAATTCCGAAAAAGTTTCCTTAAATTTTTAAAATGGTGTCTTATATAAATTTTTCTCTTATTCAAGCTGTATCAAGTTCCTGGGTGTCCACAATTTTTTCGTGGTATCGATAAAAATTGAAAAAGTCGCCCATATAAATCGATTTTCTAGCGATTGCAATTATTGCTACAAAAATAGAGGAAAAGATTGATTAAAAACGGATTGAAAAAAGGGGAAATGTCAAAGGAAATTTAAATAAGTCGTCGCCTTAAAATACGTATGAACTATTTTTAATTCGTAAGAAATTTCAACACGGTCTTTAACGTTTTGGTTGGGCATCGTGTTCTACTTTTTATCTTTTTATCAGCTCTAAAAGTAGCTGAGGTGATCTTGGGAATCTGCGTTCGATTCCTGGCTAGTATGCTATCATAACATAACAGCTCTAAAGGAGTCTTTCATGGGAAAAGAATAATTGATAGAGTAGCATTTTTGAGCTTACGGTCAGAAATCGATCGCCCCCGGACTATGGTTTCGGAGAAAAATTTCTAAGGAGCTCATAAAAACTTGTATTTGGATTTTACAGAAATCTTATCAAATTTCATAATATTATTATAAGTCATAAAGGATTAGTTTGAATATTTTCTATTATCTGAACCTTCGAAAGTAAGGGTTAATGATAAGAGTCATCATTCAGCATTTTCATTGAGAATGGATGAAAAATCCAAGATACATTATAGACAAAAATTTACAAAAAAAACATAGAAACAGCTGATTTTTTTTATCAAAAATAATTTTTTGCATAGAATTAATTTTTACACTACAAATCCACTTTTTTATAGAAAACAATCTCTATTATTCTTCAACATTGTATTCTCTTTTTAATGAATTTTTGGCACACAATCAAAGAGAATGTGTTAAATTTGTCGTTTTTGCGTTGAAAAACGGTTTTTAAGAACATTTTTCTATCAAAATCCCATTTCATCTTTAAAAGGACGTAATTTATCTTCATTTTTTCTTTACATTTAACTTTGACTTATCACAAATCAATTTTCTTTCAAAACGGTTAAAATTTCAATTTGGCCTAGAAATTTCTGGTATCTAATTTTTTTATATTTTAATCTATTTTGACGCAATTGATCAATTAAATTTGTTGATTTATGGATTTTTTTTTTAATAATAATCAAAATACCTTTGACAACGTATTAAAAATAAAATCACCTTTCTATATCGATGTTTCTACCGACACTGAGGCACTCACTCAAATATTTAATGTTCATTTCTGTAAAATTGTTTAATTTCATACTAATTTTAATAGAAAACAACAAATATTCATTTGAATAAAATTGAGAAAATTAAAGACAAAAAATCACCCAGAGTAATGTTTGGTTCTTAAAATAATTTTTTTTTTTTTAAATTATGTTCAAATGCGAGACTTACTTCAGCTAACCATCACTCTTGTTTGAATAATACTGAATGAATTCTCTTTCAACTAATTTAAAATTTACGATATCCAAGTCTTTTGTACACTGTTATGAATTGAGAGAGTCTCTTTTTGTATGTTCTCTTAAGTGATCAAAACTAAATTTAAGGGAATTCTTTTGAATGAAATATCGAGTGTTTTGTTAAATTAACACACTGATTCATAAATAAATTTAAATTAAAAATATGAGGGATCACATCTAATTGAATGAAAACTTGACTGACTACTATACATTTTTTATATAAATTGAGAATTTTTATCTCTCTCTATAATTCATTTAACTGATTATCGATATCTTTCATGTAAATTGAAAGATTATTTATTTATTTATCAAATTAGATTAGATTACAAATTTCATTGAATATTCGTAACTTAACACAATTAACAAAAGTGAAATTTACCTTGATGAACTTTCTTGTTGTAACATGTCTCGTGAAAGCAACATGTTTTTAACCTATAATTACTCCATGTAATGTTTGAAGGTCTTTCCATCATCTTCAAACTATTAATCAAAAGAAGTAAAACCGGTTACTTACAAACAACAACAATACATCGTTAAACGAGCATATGATTTTGATTTTATTTTTATAATGATTCACTTTTATTTTAGAGTTATAGACTTCACATTGTTATTATTCATATTTAAATATCAACAGGTTACTGTTAATATTCATCACAAGAAGTTCGGTGTTAGTTTACTTAGAATCGTGCATCGAGTCGTTATCTGTTTTTATTTATATGTTCTGTTTTTTTAAATTTATAAGATTAACATATTAAAAATATATTCTAATCAAAGTGATTTAAAGTAATTTCGATATTCATTTAATTTTTGTCTGATATTTTGTGAAATTTTGGTAATTATAATGATATTACAAAAAAAAAACAGTTCAAGGACAAATAACTTCCTGTTAAAATGCATTATAGCAGTTAAGATTGATAATACTATGGAAGGCCATGGAATAATAGTATTGATTATGTTTTGAATTCAATACTTTGGTGCAATACTTTTTTGTGTAATAAATCTTCCATTGTTAATGGAACATTACAATTTAACACTCCATAGAATTTTTTTAAGAAATGCGTTCAAAGTAAAAAAAAAAACAAGGAACTATAGATCTTAAATTACAAGAGTAAATGTTAAAATAGAGAAACTAATGTTGACCTGGTATAAAAAAAAATCTGCACACATGGATACTTCTAGTGCTTTCATTCGTTTTACCATTTCCCTCACTGTTGAGTAAAGAAGAAAAATTGTGAATGTTTTTTTTTGTGATCATTACAAAAAGATTTTGAAAAGTACTCTTTCGTAATAACACTTAACTTACTTATTCCTTGAGGACCAACAATCAACCGTTGCGCATGGTGCCACTTATTTGGCCAGCAATTTTTTCATTACCCCTGTTACTTGTTTGGTCATGTCTTAAGCTTGATTTTTTTTCGTCTGATGATCTGATCTTCCAATCTGACTTACTTAAAATAAGTTTTTTTAAGCCGGGACTGTAAATTGAAGAAAACAGCAACAAGTCGCTTATCCAAAATTCAAGTAATGCCTCATCTGCATCCGCTTTACGTTTTCTACTTGATCTATTAGAGGTGGAAGTTTCGTGGTCTCCAGTACTTTGTTCTTCTGCATGAGTCAAATATCTATAACGAACTCAAGTACAAAGAAATAATTTTACGCTTCAGACAGCTATTTTTAATCCATAAAAAAATTAAACATACCTTCAGATGTCTTCTCAAATAGCATGTCGTGTCTTTAGACCCGCTACATGATTTTTTTGTGTTTGCTTGCAAAGGCTTAACAAACACTGCACCCCAGAACTTGGTGTTATTTTTTGGTTAATATTATTTTTCGAAGTTTGATGTTATTTGATACATAGAATATGACCAAGTTAAAGTTGTTTAAAAATGTATTGAAATTATATTGCCAAAATATTACCCAAACAATAAAATTATTCCAAGGGCTCTCAATCACTATTAGACCTTCTCTACTTAGTGCATACTTTTATTTTATCACTTGCTATTCTATTTTAATAAAATTCAAAAAAAAAATAACTCTCATTTTAAAAGTAGATCATCAAAAATTACAAAATACTCTCAATTAAATCAAACAGAGATTTAAAAAAATTATTTTTTAAAAACAAAAAAAAATTATTTGCCTCATAATGAATGAATTTAAATGTCAACGACCAGTGTCCAAAAATAACTTGAATAAGACTCACGTGTTGTGAGTAAAACGCACACCTTATCTCAATTCAAAAAGTTCAACAATATTTTTATTTGAACAAATAATAATAAAATAATTCAAATTAAAAAATGAAACATTTCTATAAAAGTTAAATTAATATTGATAAAATGTCATTTAAACCGGCATTTAAATGAAAAAGTGTGTAATACAAACATTTATTTAAATTGAATTTAAATTGTGATAAATGAGTTGTATCGAAAAAAATAGATATAAAAAAACTATAAAATATTTGATTATAAAATACTCAGATGAGTGATAATTCATTGATGTAGTAGGGCTTTTATTGATGTGCATTCATTTGTATCACAGAGTTAAAATGTTGAAAAGAATTAATTGGACCAAATTTAAATGACAAGTGAAGTTTCTTATTTGAAATTAAAATACAGCTATATTAAAAAAATAAATAAATAAACAAAACATTAAATTAAAAAAAAAACTCATCAGTATATCATTGGAGTTGGAACAGAACGCCGCGCATAGAAATGGATTTGGATAATATTTTAGAACAAATTGGTGAATTTGGGAAATTTCAAATTCAAAATTACCTTTTAATTTGTTTGCCGGTGATATTTAGTGCGGCGAATAGTCTTACCTATGTCTTTACAGCTGCGATTCCAAAATATAGGTCAGTAAATGATGAAATTGATGCAAAATAATGAATTTAAATTGAATTTCAATCAATAGATGCTTCGTTCCGAGTTGTGATGATCCAATGAACGCTACATATGACTCAGATTGGGTTCCGTATGCAGTTCCACCGAATAAAATTTCAAGATCGAGTAAAGTATTTGAACCTGATCAGTGTTTTTATTACAAGCAGAAAGATTTGAATGGAAGTGAGTTTTGTGAACCAGATGATTTCACAAATGAGACGCTCAGATGCAATGAATGGGTATTTGATCCACATGAGAGATCGATTGTGAATGATGTAAGAGAATAATTTCCTTTCGTGATTAAAAAAAAGTTAGATTTAATATTTAATTTCATAGTGGCTCATAACATGTCCTGAAAATGAACCAAAGCTAGCTCTCGTTGGAACAATGCATTTTGCTGGAATCGCATTTGGAACCGTTGTTTCAGGATTTCTTGCTGATCGGTAATCATTCAACTAAGATTAGGACTTTAAGTCATATAACGGAAGTTTTTTTAACATTTACACAGATTCGGTCGGAAAAACATCTTCATATTATCAATTCTATTGATGGCCATCACCGGTGTCCTCCAAGTTATATCTGGAAGCCTCTTTTGGTTTTATATTTTCATGTTTTTGAATGCGGTTGGAACTGCCGGTGTTTATCCACTCGCCTTCATATTGGGAGTTGAGATGGTTGGAAAGTCAAAGCGAGAAATTTCAAGTATGGCTCTCAATTACTTTTATGCAGTGGGTGAAGCGATGGTCGGCATTTTGGCATGGCTTTCCAGGGATTGGATCATTTTACAAATTGCTGCTTCAGCGCCACCTGTACTTTTCATTTTGTATTATTGGTAAGATTAAACTATTCAACTTTGAAATAAAAAATAATAAAATATTTAAAGGATAATCCCTGACTCCACAAGATGGTTAATCGCAAAAGGCCGCCTATTTGAAGCCAAAGCCATAATTGACAAGGCAGCTCATGTAAATGGAAAGGAATTCACATCAATCGTCCCCGTTCAATTGACTTCCAATGAAAAAGATAAATTGACTGCAGCAAATAAACGTGAAATTTGGACCACATTCAAAGCCGTTATAATGTCTAAAATTATGATGATTCGTGCTGCTGTCCTATTCTACAATTGGTCAGCTAATGCTTTTGTCTACTACGGTCTTTCACTAAGTTCAGTCAATTTAAGTGGAAATAAATACCTAAATTTCATCCTTGTTGCCTTGATTGCAATACCCGGATACGCAACAGCTCAGTACACGATGAACAAACTTGGACGCAAGCCATCAATGTCAGGCTTTATGATAATTTGTGGTGTCATGTGTTGTGTTGGTGCATTCCTGAATGGTAGTGATTTGCCATGGGTTTCAATTTGCTTGTATCTCATTGGAAAGTTATCCATTACAGCGTCATTTGGCATTATTTATTGCTATACAACGGAAATGCTTCCAACTGTAAGTGAAAATTTGAAGTTTTTGATAAAAATGTTTTTTTAATTGAAAAAATAAATTCATAGATCATTCGCAGTGGAGGATGTGGAGCCCTTTCAACAAGTGCTAGGTTTGCAGCTCTCTTAGCACCATTTGTTCCGTTACTGGTAAATAACTTTAAAATTAAAATTCAAAATAATTATTTTTTTTTTTTTTAATATAAAGGAACACATCGATCGCAGTTTTCCACTCACTTTATTTGGAATCATCGCATTCATTGGTGGATTTTTGACACTTATCTTACCGGAGACACTCAACACAAAGCTACCAGAGACAGTGCAAGATGCGGAAAATCTTGGACGTAAAATACTCGAAACAGACCAAAATAATTCTAAGGAAATTGAAATAACTCGATTATAATGTAAATTGATTTAGAAAAAATTTTAATTTATTAAGAAAATAAGAAAAAATTTCTTTAAATTTTAATATCAATGGAGTTAAAATTTTAACGGAAATTTAATTCAAATATTTTTTGAGCAACATCACATCTGTACTTCGTTCAATTTTATGTATGGAATGCATTTAAATGCATCAATGAGCAAAAATGTACTTGAATGAATTTTATGTAGATGGATATTACATAACATATGTGTGTCCTTATTCATGCACTTAAAGAAAGGATCAACGATCGTGAACACTCTCTCGTTTCTATGGGTGTTGAAAATTATTGATTATTTGTAAACAATTTTGGAACAAAGAATAAAGATTTTTTTGTATGAGCTGATTAAATTATCATTTAAATAATTAAATTAAGAAACAAAAAAGTGCAATATTTTCATTTATTTGATAAATTTAAAAAAATACTCCAAGGAAATACGAAAAAAGGAGGTTTAAGTCCAATTCAGAGCTGGAAATTTTATTTCTTTGAATATTGAAGTGAGGTGAGGTAAGAAAGGAAATTGAAATTTACTCATTTATATATAATTTAAGTAAAAATTGCAAATAGGACTAAATTCAGACTCATTTAATCAGCTCATCAAGGTTTTCCTTGTCTTGGCCTTGCATCATGATCAAGAATTGAATATCTGAGTTGTCTATTTTTCGTTTTTTTCAGTCTCATATGCATGGGGCTTCAGATTTGATTCGACACCATCGATCCATCTCACTTTAAGTTGACCCTACATTAACACGACCGTTCGGATCTATTTGAAAAGCGTCGCTCAGACACAACTAAATGCAAGATAGTCCCTGAAATTCAGGTTAATGAACTCCAAAATACTTTAAATTTTGAATAAATTCTGAATTTTAATATAAAAAAAAATATTTCATCAATTTCAATCAATTGAATATGAAACATTTCATAAATTAACCGGCCGGCTTATCTAAAGTAGGACAGGAATGTCTACAAGTCTGAGCAGTTTTCTTTAATGTACATGACGTTTAGTTTATTTATAGCTTGATAAGACGAATATTATGAAGTTACTTTACATTACATACATGGTAATTACACTTTATGTGAATGAATTGTGCTTGTTATGTTTCGGAATATATCATACATGGATCATATGATGATTAGAGTGGATCAAATTGTATCAGATTTTATGAAATTTCTCTTTAGGGCCTGTTTTTAACCCAAAATGGACGATCGTGCTCAAAAGTGCAAGATTTGACTTGAATTTTCAAGAATTTATGATTGAAAGTCCTAGAAAAAAGTAAGTTGCTGTAGAATGAGATGAATTTTATTTGACAATTTAACCATCGTCCATAATGGGTTAAAATCGATTGGTCTTAGTCTCCATCAAATTAATACGTGAACTTAAAAAAATGTAAGTCTAAAGTAAATTTTACAATCGGATGATGTATTTAAGATGACACATTGTAAGAGCAAAGGTCCAACCATGATAATATACCAAATTACCGTGTATATTTTTTTTACTCGTCAAACATGCGATACAATACAAATGTCCAGAATTTCATTATTATTTTATTTCCATTTTACTCATTCATAAACACACAAATCAATTCTCTTCAACTTTGGAACACAATACACACATTCATACAATATTCAGGTACATACTCGTCTTTCATGAAACCGGACTAATTCAATAAATGTTCATTCAGTCTTCCGTTTAAGTTCGTTCTGTTAACATCCATTCAAAGAAAATACTGAGATTCTAATTATTTTTATTTTTTTGAAGAATATCAAGAGAAAGAATAAAGTAAAATTAAAGTAAAAACATCTTGTTTGTGTATTTTTGTATAATTTTTTGTATAAAAACATTCAATTTCAATTTAAAAACAACTCTCTAGGTCATTGTCAAGTCAAGTGAACAAAAGTTAATTAAAAATATTGTTATTTTTTGCATTTTTTTTGTTGTTATTGGAGTAAAAAAGTGCAGTAAATAAAATTACAGTCACGTTAGAGTTCATCTCAAATTAAAAGTTTAATTATGGGTACGTGTAATTTTTGTTAAGGAGATTAAATTTAACCCATTTTGCACGAGCGGTGCATTGAAAATTTGAAAATTTCAAAAATTGAAGTTTAAAATCGTTGAGCAAAAAAATGTTTGCAGATCAGCTATCAAGCATTCAGTAAAATATTTTTTTTTCAAATTTAAATTGTCACACAAAAAACATATATTATAAAATTTTAACCCACAAAGGACTGAATTTCAATTTTAATGATGATTGATGAAAAAATTAAAGTGAAATTAATGTTTTTAAGAAAATGTGATCATCTGAATCTGAATCTCAATTGAGTGAATATTTAATGAGATTTAAGTGATTTCAATTGACTTCACGATTCACAGGGGGTTAAAAGTGAATCTAATTCAAAATTCATCGAAAAAAGCGTTTAACTTAAAATTTTTAAAATATTTTTATTGATTTTTTTTGAATTTAATCGAATTACCGTTTTAAAACTATTATTTTTTTAAGTACATAAAAAAATATGCCTTTTCCTCAGTCTGTTTTTTATTTTTTAACTGAAAAATTTCAGTTTTAAAATTTTTTCGCTTTGTTTTTGTAAAAGCTCAAAAACATTTTAAATAAAACAAATAAATATAAAAAAATTTGTAAAAATCATTTGAAAAAAAACTTAAATATCCAAAGATTCTTATAAATTTTCAAAAAATCTAAAATTCTTAAAAATTTAAAAAAATCCAAAATTTTTCCACCCACCTAAAAAATATCAATTCTTAGAAAAACATAAAAATCTAAACCTTTTTTCTGGGGCTAAAAGTTGAGACCTTAAATACTCAAGTTGGGCACTTTTCAAACTAAAAAAATCAAAAAAATTTCCGAAAATGCCAAATTCAAAAAATCTTAAAACATTAAAAATTCTCAATTAATCTTCGAATATGCGTAATTCAAAAAAAATCCCAAAATATATTTGGTCCATGGAAATGCGCTCGTGCATTTCATTCGCAATTACGTTTTACATATTTTTTTATATATTCCACTTAAAGTGCAATGTCTTTAAGGTCGACTCAATTTAGTCACAACTACGTGCATATTATGCATACAATTTTATTATTAGTTATTGTAATAATATTATGCAAGGCGTATTATTTGAAATATAATTTGTATCTAATCTGTTTAAATTGAATTTGTTTTGTCTAGAGCAAGTGAGAATTGAAATGAAATTTCTCGAGAAGGTTATTTCCGATTCTCGACCTGTTTTAATTTAAATTTATTATTATTATTATTTTAATTCTACTATTTTTTTCTATTGTAGTGGAGAAAACCATCAAACGTCGTAATTCTGGTCTACCCCAGATGGAAAGTGTCGTTCGCATCCAAAATATTCCATTGGTAGAAACTGGTCTGAAAACCGCAGAGTCTCTCTATAATCGTCTCAAGCAAACCAACAGTTTAATTAACTGGGGTTTTACAACCGCCGAGTCTGTGTCACTTGCGGCAATTGAATCCATTAAACCGGTTGTCCAATTAGCTGAAGGTCCAATCTCAAAAATTGACCAAGTTGTTTGCAAGAGTTTGGATCTTGTTGAACAACGTGTTCCATCGGTATATTTACCACCGGAAATGATGTATTGGAATACCAAGGAATACATGTCAGATCATTTTGTGCGTCCCGTGGTAAAACGTGCGAATTCTGTAAAGCAAATAAGTAATGCGGTTTTAATGGAAAATCGGGTTTCAACGTATGCCGCTGAAAAGGCTGACAGTGCACTGGATGTAGCTGATGCTGTCATTGAAAAATATTTACCGGATAATAATCAGGATGAAAAAGATGGTGAGTTTAAAATAAATTAACAAAAAAAAAATCACGAAACACAGAAATGAAAAATAAATTGTCTGCCCTCTTGTGATGAAAGGTTATCAAAATTTCATATGACTTTCTATAGAAATTTTAAATGAGACTCAAATTTAACTGATAATCGTATTTTTGGAGCATCTGATGAGTATTTTTAAAAATTTAATTCGTATATCCATACATAAAAACACTTCAAAATGGAACTTTGTACCAGTAATCAATGGTATCATTCAATTTTTTTTCTTCATTTAATCTTATCTTATTATAAAATAAATATTAAAATGATTTTTTTTATTTACAGGTTCTACTGCTGTAACTGATAACAATGAAAGTCCGGTTGTGCATGCCTTTCATCATGGTCAACGTTTCTCGAAGAAATTGAAGCGTCGTCTCACTGTCCGTACAGTCGCTGAAATGAATGCCCTGAAAAAGCAAAGCAAGGAAGCGGTTCATATCCTGATCTATGCAGCTGAATTGGTAAAATTCATTAAATATTTATATGATGTGAAAAATTAGCATGAAATTACTTTTTTTTAAATAAAATCAGATTGTGACAGATCCCCGTCAAGCCGTTCAAAAAGCAAAAGAATTATGGGCATTGTTGAGTGGACCTGAACCGGAAAATCAAGCAAGACCACAAACATTGGAGCAATTAATCGTTTTGTTGACACGAGAATCTGCACGAAGAGTCGTCCATTTAGTTAATTACACGTATAATTCTGTATCGAAAATTCCAAGGTAACTATTTTTTGTTCTAAAATGTTTTCAAGGGCGTCCAATGAGTGTTAAGAGCATGTGAAGTGAGTTACGCTCATAGCCGCCCTTGATTTTTCCATTAAATTGGCTTGACACACGAAAATAGACCATTTCGGACTCTGACACCTTCAAAATTATTTCATCATCATAATATTCAATAATTTTATTACATAATATTTTATTATTATTTAATTTGATCAGAATCACCTTTGAATATTTTGTGATATTGTACGCTACTGCACACGATCGTTGTGGCAGTTGCTTAGTTGAATTAGAACCAAAGATGACATTAAGGTAGGAAAAAGAAATGACTGACAATTTCAAATTGAATTCAATTAATTTTAAATTAACATTTAAAAATTTAATGTTCCTAACTCATGAGGTGATTAGAATGTGACTGACACTGACACAGGTTTCTACGGAAAATTAACTTTAATGATGAAATTCTTAATTTGGTATCACAAATTAACATGTAACATGATATAAATTTCTTACAGAAACATTCAAGACTCTTCACGTGAAATTTTCCATCATTTTTTAATCGCTACTAACTCTCTAATTAAGGTAAGGTTGCACAATGTAACACCGTAAGGCCTAAATAACGGTCATTTTTGCACTTAATTAAAGTAAATTTAAAATTTTTATTTAATAACTTAAAAAATTATTGTATTGGTAAAGGCTGCTCACTTGGAAACCGTCAAGGACCGAACTGTTAAAGAGGTAAATGCAGTTGTTGCCCGTGCCCATAAAAAATATGATGATCTGCAAACTTACGGCAATATGTTTCTGGTTAGTATGACAATGAAAATTAACGATTTGTGTCTTTTTTATTTGAATTGTAGTTCAAATTTAACTTAATTTTATGTTTTTTTTTCATTTAATTTGGGATTGGTTGCATTTATATTTTATTTCTTTTCTTTTGCATGCATTTTTATTTTGAACAGGGGTAACTTGATTAATTTTCTTTTCACTACTCTTAAAATTCTATTTTTTTCAATAATCTCTCTTTAAATAGTGAATTTAAATTAAATTTCATTTAAAACAAAAATTAACTGTATTCTATTAGAGTAGAAATTAACGTTTTTTTTTTAAATTTAAATGTAAAAATTTCTATTCAAGTAAAATTTTTTTCCACCCCTTGCACAAAACAAAAAATTCATCACCAAAAAACAGGAACGATTGGCGATTTTTCTTTCTGGACGCTTGGAAGCTGAAAAAATCTCACCAAATCCTAGACGTCGTGCCATACGCCGAGCCCACAACCCCCAATCATCCAACAATAATCCCGTGGCAGCAATTGTGGGCCGCAACCAACAACCAGCCAACGTTGTTAACGGAGGTTATTGAGCAAATCTTCATTGTTTGCGTTCTATTCAACTTTCTTATAATTATTTGTGCATTTTTACTATTCATTTTATAAAATAAATAAAAAAAATTAAATAATCATAATTTTAAGGACACCATGGTTTAATATCCAAGTACATCACATTTATATTTAAATTTGATTCAATAAAGTTTTTTTTAATTTTAATTTGAGATGAATTTAATTTCACTTTTTCCCAGAATTCTTCATCATCGTACAGCCCAACAGACCCCCTATACACACGTATAAGCTTTCATCGAAGTCCTGAAAAGCAAAACACACGTGATATGTAAATGCAACATGATTGCAAAATATTCAAATAGTGCAACATTGTTGCATATTCTCATTCCTTTTTATTGTGGCACATTTCACCATAGTAACGGCTTCTTTTAGTGTTAAAAATGCATTTTACTTTATTTTGCTTTTGACAATTAAAATTCATTTTAGATTAATATTAAAATAAAATACGATTCCGATTGCAAGCAATTTAAACTGAATTTCATTAAAGAAAGCCGACAATATTTGAATGATGGTGTAATGTATGATGATACAAGAGAAGAGACCGAAGCCAGTAAAGATCTAACAAGTGGTGATGAAAGTCGTGATGAAATCGTCCGAAGTATCAAAGAAGATTTTGAACATCACAAAAAAGAACATCGAGCATTAAAAGACCAATTAATAACTTTAGTACAGGAAAATAAGCAAATCAAGGATAATTTACTAGGAAAAACTCAAAATCAAATTACAGGAAAATATCATGACGATTCCCTTCAAACAATTGACAAGCTTAAATCTCAAATTAAACTTCTTACAAATGAAAAACAAAATTTGGAAGAATTGTGGAAGACATCCCAACGAACAGTGAGCTCCCTTGAAACGGAAGTTGCTCATTACAGAAATCAGCTGAGTCAACCGAATTCAATTTATGCTGTTAAACAAGAGTATGTAAGGCGCATGAAGGAAATGGAACGTAATATTAAAGAAGTGCAATCACAATTGGATAAGGAAACGGGAATTAATACGGAATTGAAGAGAGCCAAAGCCGAAGCAGACATAAAATCAAATAATTTAGAGTCAAAATTCAAGGAAATTTTAATGCAAAAGAAACAAATCATCGATAAATGCATGAAAACGGAAATCGCGTTAGCAAATGCCAAATCACAAATTAACGCGTTAACAAAAGAGAAATTCGTCCTTGAAAATCAATTACAGATGGCAAATCAAACAATTAAAAATCACATTTCAAAGGAGACTGAGGCAATTACAAAGGTGCAAGAAGCACTGAGCTTAGCTGAATCGGCGATAATTGAAAAAGATGCTTGTCTTGCAAGGGAAAGGGAAAGTAGAGAGGAAGTTGATTATTTGGCGCGAACAATTGGACAAGTGATGGAAGAAGCAGCGAAGAAGGTTGATGATGACATTGAGAATTTGAGGAAAGAGCATGCCAAAGAAATGGAAAGACTGGAAGAAATTTTAGCAAAAAATAAAAGTGCACTAGAAAATCAATGTAAAAAAACGAAAATCGCTGAAAGTAAATGTAAGGAAATGGAAGACCGCATAAAGGCATTGTCCAAGACCAATATGATGTTAGATAATGATTTACATAAAGCATCACAGACAATTGTAAGAATTTTATTTTATCATTGAAATATCCTGAAATTATCAACGACATTGTTGACCTCGAACTGGGACGAATTTACGTGGGGGCAAAGGGAGCTGGGTCCTCTTTTTATGAATAAAAAACCACAAAATCGACCTTCTGTTGGGTTATTTCTCCAATCCTTCAAGGTCGTCAATAAAGTCGTTGATAATTTCAGTTCATTAAGCGTAATTTTCTTTTCATTTTCATTTTAATACTCTTTCAGATTGATTTGGAACTCAAAATCGACACCCTTGATAAAGCAATAAAAAAGGAGCAAGAACACAGTCGGATGTGTGAAGAACGATCACGTCAATTCCACGATTTAGTGGAATCCAGTAAGCGCATGAAACATGGTTGGAAACAAATGACCCTCGATATTACTTCGAAACTTCAGAGCAAAATCAATGACCTACAACTTCAAAATCGTAAACTTGAGTCTGAAAACTGTAAATTAAAGAAATCCCTTATGGGGACTCATAAATTAAAGCAAATGTCAACACCAAGTGATTCGTCAAGCGATTCCACGAATAATAATGAGGATCAAAGTCCTGTTTAATTTTTTTTTTGTAAATAATTTTAATTAAATGACAAATGCAATAAAATTCAATAGATTTTATACTGTGTTGAAATTTCCTACAAAAAAAATGCTACGAATTGTTAATGCGACGCTTTACATTAATTTCACTTTTCGCGTGGTCCCATCTCCTTTTTTTTATTTTCCACTGTGTTTGGATGCTAATCGTTATATAAAAATTATATCTAAAATGCTTGAAAATGAATCGATATTTAAGTTTATAATAGGCTCTTAATCTTCTTAAAATTATGTCGTCAGTTTATTTGAAAACTTTTAAAAAGTTTTTAACTTCCAAAATTTATTTATTTTTTTAGGCACAAAATGGTGAAATATCAAAGACATCTGCCAATGCTCGAGCTCTGCATTGCACGAATGGATTTGCATTACTCCAAGCCCATCTTGCATCTTCCACAACTTGGTCATATCCAAATGCCAAGCAAACCAAATCAGATAAAGTGACTTGTCTAATTTGTTCTTGTTGTTTTGGTGAAAATAATCGTGTCCACCATTTTGCATCGCCAGACTTCAATCGACTATGTTGATCTGCAAGAATTTTCGTAAATGTCTTGCCAAAAAGACTTTTGCCATATTGTGGCTCTAATTGTGCTCCAGCCATCAATTCCACTTCTTCCACACTCTTGTATTTACTTTGAAGCAAATGAATATTTTCATCTGAAAGATGTCCGCGTAAGTCATCCCAATCACGAACACAAACACCAAAGAAAACTGCCAAATAGTGAACGTACGGCTTGAGACAACAATCACGACCACGTTGCACATCCAAAGACAATAAATCAGTGCCGTAACATAAATGGGGGTCATTGAATAAGTAATTTGTGATTTCATGAGTGTAACCATTTTCTTTCCAGGGCTGAAGGGAATTGCTCCAGCCAACTTGTCGAACCAACTTTTCATTTGTATAGTCGAAATTGTAAGTGTCTCTAAATGGAACAACGTTTTCGACATTTGCATGGGAATCGAATAAAAATACCTCGTCTGTGAAATTGAGAAAAAAATATAAAATTTTAAGTTTAAAGTAAGAAATTAAACATTTACCTGGAGTAAATTTATGAAAAGCTCTTCCAGCTGCACACGCGTATTCAGTTAAAATTTCTGGTGCTAATTTTGGATTAAAAGTATCATAATATGAGCTCAATCCATATTCAGCGACCTTCTCTTCACTCAAAACATCGGCAAGCAGGTAATCATAAAATAAATGTTGATACATTGCAATTACAACGCTACGTGCTTGTTGAAAAACTTGATAACCAGGTCGTCTCGCACACTTGTTGCGTAATTCTTCAGCTACCAAATTATGAACACGTGTAAAAAAATAAGCAACTGAAAATAATCCAAGATGTTGGGCAGATCGTGGATCTCCAATAACTGGCAAATTATATTCATTCATCAACAAATCTCCATTTTCAGCGTTCATGTAAGCTCTCTCTCCTGCTTCCGTGCGTGTCACATAAATTGAGTCTAAATCCTCCACACTTGTCGCCTGATTCAATGCTCCAGCTTCTCTTACTCGACAATCTTCATTCAATTTTTGTTGTTTAATGAAATTCAAGCAAGTCACATTAAATTGACCGTAAAATGGATCGGTACAATCAACTGGAATTCCTTCAGCACTATTTGCAACCACCAAACTTTCCAACGGCTTACGTTGATCAACTGCACACGCAGCATGTCCATGATGACCACGTTCATTTGAATGCAATCGGGCATACGCGTGATCATGAGCATTCATTTGGGCAAAATTAAATGCAAATACACTGGGAACCAAACCATAGTCCAAATTATATGGAAATTCTTGAGCTTTATATGACACATCGACACCTTCCTGAACTGCCAATGACACACTTCGTGCACTTGGAAGCACACATGCATTTCGTTCGCCTCGCAGTGTGCAATGGGGTTGAGCTAAACGCTTATATTCACGATTTGCCGCACCAGCACCAGGCAATTGAGGGTTAAGACAACTTCCATCGGCCTCGTAATAACTTAAATGGAAAAAAAATTCAGTGTCATTAAATTTTGATTGAAATTTTAAAAAAATGTTACTCACTTTCCATAAACACAGGTTTGAGGTTCACTTCGGTACTTTTCTTCAGCTGACAGGAAATCAAAGTAAGTTGAATATTGGTAATGAGGAATTTCAAACTTTTGTAAGTTAAAATAATTATCTAACAAAGCTCGTAAGTTATCAAGAATTTCGGTTCCTTTGACTTGTTTGGCTGTGACACTGTCTAAAGGACCTTCCGTAAATTGATCTCTGCCAATCTAATTTCATATAAAACCATTATCTACAAATGTTAGATGTAAGAAATTAATTTTACTCACACCCAAAACTTTGACATCTCCCATAATGTACAAATCATGAAGATATTTTCGACTTATATACATTTGTTTGGCCAATTCATAAAAGTAATGCAGCGTTTTCTCATCAACTTGGCTGATAAAATTTAGTGGAATTGAAAAAAAAATTAATTTTTTTGAAAATTTAATTAGAATAAATTTCAACTTACATGTTTCTTAATAAAAGATCAAGATCCACACATTGCTTGTAATAATTCTGTTGATAATCATTTGCTTGACTAAAATATCCCTTTAAATAGTGTGTGTCGTCTTCATTTGCGTATCGTGATTCAACACACATACAAAAATAAAAGAGCAAGATGCTCAATTTGAGATACGAAGAGGAGGCCATTTGATGATTAACTCAATGAAAATTTTGATAACGATCCTCTTTTATATGCGTTTCTAATTAAAATAATTTCTTGTGTTTATTTTTCAAAAAACATCACGTTGATAGTAAATTTTTGTCAATAAACAAAGTGGTTAAAAAGTTTCTGTCTAAACTTTAAGCACGTATGAATAATTTTTGATTGTTTAAAAATGAAGGTAAATATTTAACACGGCAAAAATTCATTCTTAACTGGTCTCACAAATCAGACCTGACCACATGAAAATGCAATTTCCAGCCTATTATAAAAATGAAAAATTCTAACCAATGGGCAGTTTAGAAAAGTGCATATCGATGGAACTCGTTTCATTTCGTTTATAAATAAATAATTTAAAACTTTTCAAAATGGCAGAGTTTTTCAAAAAAAAATTCAAAATGGCGGAAAATGGAAATTGTTGATTATTTCCGCCATTTTGTTTTTTTTTAGAAAATTTTACCATTTTGAAAAATGTTAATAAAACTAGATCAAAAAAATTCCAATAATGAAAAACGGGGTGACGGCGGACAATGAAATTTTTGATTTTAATTTTATATTTCCTAGCACATTTCGACCCCAGAATGAACAATTAAATCAAAATCAATCAAATTTGGTTCTTTTAAAATAATTTTTTTCATAATATATTTAAATCCGTCGAGTTTTTTTAACACATTAAGTTCAAAATTCATATTTTTGGCTGATTTAAAAATATTCTAGGTGGGGTTGAAGTGGTTCGAGGCAGTTTGAGGTCTACTTGATGAGATGCAATCAACAGATTTTCAATTTCTTTGAAAAAATTTGAAATTTTGGTACACGGAACTTGAAGCATGAAAATATGAAAAAAATCTGTGAAGGTAAGGCTTCGCTCCAAATTTCAAAAATCATTTTTTTGGTCGATTTAAAAATATTCTAGGTGGGGTCGAAGTGGTTCGAAGCAGTTTGAGGTCTACTTGATGAGATGCAATCAACAGATTTTCGATTTCTTTGAAAAAATTTGAAATTTTGGTACACGAAACTTGAAGCATGAAAATATGAAAAAAATCTGTGAAGGTAAGGCTTCGCTCCAAATTTGAAAAATCATTTTTTTGGTCGATTTAAAAATATTCTAGGTGGGGTCGAAGTGGTTCGAGGCAGTTTGAGGTCTACTTGATGAGATGCAATCAACAGATTTTGGATTTCTTTGAAAAAATTTAAAATTTTGGTACTCAGAACTTGGAGCATGAAAATATGAAAAAAATCTGTGAAGGTAAGGCTTCGCTCCAAATTTCAAAAATCATTTTTTTGGTCGATTTAAAAATATTCTAGGTGGGGTTGAAGTGGTTCGAGGCAGTTTGAGGTCTACTTGATGAGATGCAATCAACAGATTTTCGATTTCTTTGAAAAAATTTAAAATTTTGGTACTCAGAACTTGGAGCATGAAAATATGAAAAAAATCTGTGAAGGTAAGGCTTCGCTCCAAATTTCAAAAATCATTTTTTTGGTCGTTTTAAAAATATTCTAGGTGGGGTCGAAGTGGTTCGAGGCAGTTTGAGGTCTACTTGATGAGATGCAATCAACAGATTTTCGATTTCTTTGAAAAAATTTGAAATTTTGGTACACGGAACTTGGAGCATTAAATTGTGAAAAATTCAAATTGTAAGGATTGACCAAAAATGGGTATAAAAATGAATCAAATGAAGTTTTTCTAATCAAGACAATATCAATTTTTATTTTACAAATATAATTAACTTATTTATTAGTTTTTCTTATTTTCTAAATAATTTTTTTCCTAAGATTTACTCAGAGCATTTATGAGACAATTCACCCCTTCCATTGAATTTGAGTTTTCTGGTATTTGATAACTTTCATGTTTGCTCGTCATTGAGAACAAAATATTAGAAGTTGTTGTTTTGACACCAATCAGCGATGAAAACAACTCATTGTAATTAATCATTTTGAAACAACTTTTTGCAACTGTAAAAAAAAATACATTAAATATTGTCATACGGAATTTTTAACGGTTTCATGAACTCACCTTCATCTAACGCATTTGTGTAATATTTGGAATCACCACATCTTGTATGCAAATGTTGTTCTGTCATAATTTTACGACCTACAGGTCCATACAATCCATCTTCATATTTCTTTTCCACTGCAATTCCAGTATAAAGTTCAATTTGACACACATCGGAATAAGTTCGTTTCAGATGCAAAATTGCATCGGCCGGAATGTAATGTGATAGATCTTCCCAAAACTTGATTTCAACTCCAAAGAACTTTTTGATGTAGAAAACGTAGGGTTGCACGCAACAATCTCGGCTTCGTTGCACATCCAAACTTATCAAATCATCGCCATACAAATGATCACCTTTAAATAACCAGTTTTGAACTTGGAATGAAATTCCAGGGACATAAATTGATTGATGTGTCATTCCGAGAAAAACTGCCTCGGCTTCATCAAAAGCAATTTGAGGCCCACCAAAATTCTTGGAGAGCTCTTGAATTGTTTTAACGGTATAATCAGGATGAAGTAAATTGAATTTATTTGGAAGATATCTGTGTAAATATCGTGCGGCTGCACATGAAAATTCTGTAATGGGAGTTGGATTGATTTTTGTGTTGTAACACGATTTTGTGGAAGTTATCTCTTGATGATCACAATATTCTTTCCCCAAAATTGCTGGCAATACAAAATTATCGTAATAATATTGATATGTGTAAATGTTAATGGTTCTTGCCAATTCAAATATTTCATAATCACTGAGTGAACTTTGAGAAAGCTTAATATTTTCAGCAATTTTGTTGTGCAAAAGCCCAAATAACTCTGCGACAACGATAAATAATGGTGTTTGGAATGCACGATGATCGGATATATACGGATAATTTCCCAAACTCAACTTAATTTTACCACCTTCTGCAATGACGTCCTTCAAATCGCTTTCACGTGAAGGATAAAGTTGACTTAAGTCCATGTATGATGTAACGAAATTTCCCTTTAAGCATCAATTAAAATGAAATTTTTTATTTTAAATTCAATGTAAATCAACACTTACCAGATTCACATTTGTCACTGCACATTCGGCGTTGTATTTTTGTCCTGTAACAAATTCCATGCATGTTCGATTGAATTTCGAGTAATATGGATCATTTTCAGGTAGTGAAATTGGCACTGAATAATCATGTCTGAGGTGTGATGGAAGGAAACGTCCATCACGAGTACAGCCACGCACCCCGCCTTGTTGTTTACTGTGAACGCCTCTCGTAGCCAATTTAACTATATCATGGACGGCAAATTGAACGAAGAACAATCCAAATAACGATACAAATGATGGATATTCACTGCATTCAAAGTTCAAATTGTAATGTGGTTGTTTTGGATAATCTATGTAATTGGTGATGTAGCCAAGGGTCAAGGAAATTGTGCGTGCGCCTGGTAATTTACAATTATTTGATTTTGTCAGAGTGCAATACGGACGTCCGATTCGTAAAAGTGATGTTGGATTTTTCCCGAGGAGTTTATTATCTGGATTGTTACATGTACCATCATATGTGTAGAATCTAATTTAAAAAAAGTAACCGTTAAATTAAAATGAGATTGTAAAAATTTGACCTTACTTATTATTTTTGCACTCAAATTCTTTGCACGTTACCCTTTCAGGAGTGCACAGTGACGTGTAATTTTGCTTTAAGACGAAGAATGCATTTTCATCGACATCAGCATAGTTGACAAGTAACAATTCATAGAGTTTTTGCAATTTTTCTGTATCTAATATTTGTTTTGCCACCTCATTCGAGCCAGGTGGTAATTTAAACCAATGCATTCCAGATACCTGTCAATGGATTCAATTGAATATTTTTTTTTTGAAATTTTAAATCTTGCTTACATCATCCAATTTAATTAAAAGATCAGCATAAGCTAAAGTATTTTGTTTTTCCTGTTCAATGTCAAATAAACGTAGTGCTGCATACAAAGTATCGCATGGTATGTCATCTAACGTGCTGTTTTTACCAAAATTTAAATAGAAAAATACGTGTTAAATTAAATAACAATGAAGTAAAAACAATATTTTGAGACATTTTAAGGTACTTACTAAATTGCTGTTTTATCGACTAAGCCTTCTTTTGTGCAACTTCCATCAGAATCCAATTTAATACAAGATTTTGAGAGGTCTTCTGCAAAAACTCTGAGATATTCGTTGTCACTTTCGACTTTGTATACTGGTGATGTCTGTCCAGGTGCGTAATAATTTTGGGTGATGACTTTTTTTGTAATTGTGTTACCTTGCGTGTCCAAATAATAAGGAGTTCCAAAAAGGAATGGTGACTTCAATGGCAGATATGATGAAAACTTTCTAAATTTTTTACATTTTGCATAGGCTTTACAAGTTGCATTTGGATCAACAAATTTAGGTTCTCCGTCACCAAAAACATTTTTAGTTTCATATTCTTTGTGTTTGTATTTACGAATAATTTCAAACTTATCTGGAACTGGTAGTTTTACTTTGAAGACCCTATCTTTATTCAAGCCAACATCTAAATTAAGTAATCCACCGGATTTTGTGCAGACTAATTCACCATCAATTGTTTCACACTTTTCACTTTTAGGATCGATATTCGTAATTTGATCGTCAAGAACCGCGGCTATATTTATCAAGTCCATTGGCCCGTTCAATGTTTCATTTTTGCCTCCAAGAAACCCATCAACACCTAAAACCGATGACACTCCAGCTACACTTAAACCTCCTTCACCTTCAGATTCTTTGTTTTCAAGCACATCAAGGGGATCTACAATTTCTCTAACTGCAGGCAATATATCTAAAATGGATTTGTCACCACCTTCATCATTTGCATCACCCTCTAAATTGGTTATTGGTAAACCATCAGCAAGTGTATCTACTACTCCTGCCAAACCTCCATCACCTAACAGACCTGTACTGCCTCCATCTTCATCTACTCCTCCTACTACAGATCCCAATGCACCATCACCACCTACAACACCTCCTAATAAACCTTCACCTTCGTCACCTCCTCCTAATACAGATCCTAATAAACCTCCACCACTTTCACCACCATCTGCAGAACCACCAGCATCAACACTTGTATCAGATTCTGCATCAACTCCCAATAATCCACCAAGTGCATCTAATCCAAGCACAAAATTCAATTTAGATTCATAGACTCCAAGCAGAAATAAAATTATTAAAATTTTTTTCTCCATTTCACCACCATTTAATTTTACACTGAACTTAACTCAAAGATTTTAATCATAAGAACGTTTATCACAAAATAACTTCAATTCAATTTTCATCCCTCTATTTATATAACTGTTTAAAATTGTTTATGAATTTTTTTTTTACTTACAAATAAAACGTGAATTTGAATAAAATAATGAAAAAAATTGTAGTGTGTCAGTAATTTATTTAGAAATATTTAAATGTAAATGACAACTTTCAGGTAATTGTACGTTAAAAATTTGAGTAAAATTTGTTTTAAGCGGTTTTCTATTCGATTTTAAAAAAATGTTTTTTTTGGGCACTTATGATGATGTGTCAACAAAATGCCCGTTTTTTCCAAAATAGCAGAATTTTTCAAGATGGCGAAATTTCCCAAAATGACGAAATTTTCCAAAATTATTGACATTTTCAAAATGGCTGAATTTTCCAAAATATCTGAAAACCGAAAAAAATAGCGGGACACAAAATACTGCGATTCGTTCAAAAACCGATAATGACAAAAATCGCAGATCACGAAAAACTGTCGATATAATTCAGAAAAAACTCGGTTTTCTCAAAAATCTTTGGCTGATTTTTGCAAAATGGCAGATTATTTCAAGAGTATTGGGCTCCAGAGCCTGGAAAGCGTAAAAAACCGTTAAAAATTACTCAATAATTTTAAAAAATTGATGATTTGTTTTGTGTTTGGAAAACGATCAAAAGCCCATTTTTTTGATTTCGCTTTTTCCAAATTTTTTTAAAAAAACGCCATTTTGAAAAATTCAAAAAATTTTGAAAAAATCGGACATTTTGTAGTTTTTGAAAAATTTCATCACGTTTAAATTTTTAAAAGTTTTAAAAAATTTATTAGGTTCTGCT
>LN483906.1:45561-56148 GCA_900002565.1 Culicoides sonorensis
CGAAAACAGTACAAATTCTTATTTATTTAAAGTCCTACACATCTTTTTTCAACGACTTTTTTGGCCACATTACGACCATTGCAAGATCTAACATTGAAATTTTCATTTGTGCTCTCATTTTTAAACATGCAATCATACAACGCACAAAATTGATGCATTTCAAAATTGAAGTCGTCAATCCAAATCCATCTTTATTTGTCCATCCAAATGAAATTAAAACAGAAGAAACTTCAAAAGACGATGAGAATGAAATTTTCGTGTCAAAATCAATGAAGATCATTAAAAAGCTGTGTGATGACTGTTTTCAATTGTGCGGATCTCAGTATTTTCCTGATATTGAAAGGCATCAGCTGACAAATAAGCAAATTAAACCATTTGTAAAGAAATTAAATTCGTTATATTCACAAGAAGGAAATAAGATGACGATCGAAGGATTGTCGACACCCTCAAAAACGTTTCTTGAAGAATCGTCACATGCTAATCCGTATCTGAAATTACTGAACACAATCGTTGCAACCCAAAAAACAAATAATAACACTAATTTGGAAGCAATTTTCGATGAATTTGCACAAAAAGTAAAGACAATCAAAAAATTTCTCACACTTCCAAAATCAATCAATTACAGATTTGAGCAGAAAATGAGCTGTTTGTACGAGAATTTGACAAATATCGAGCACAGTTGTTGTCCGAACACGATTTTGATGTATAATTCATGTTTTAATTTTTTATAATTTTTAAATTGCTATAATTTTCTTTTCAGTCCAGGAAATTGTGGTTCCGTGCAATTGAAAGCGGTAAAAAAAATTGTTAAAGGAGAAAAATTAACAATGTCATATGGTCCAAATTATTTATGTCATTGCCGTCAAGATCGTAAGGCAAAATGTGATGAATTGTTTTTTGAATGTGAATGTTCTGCTTGTACTGCGGACTATGATTACTATGTAAGTATGTTTAATTAAATTCCTAGAAATCAAAAATTTTAATTTAAATTTAAATATTTTAAGGAGAGAATTAATAACGAAGAATGTAAAAATTGTTATGTCCCGATATATGAAACCGATGGAAAATGTCTTAAATGCAACAAAAAAACTTTCATCAATGTACCCAAATATTTATTGATAAGAATTTTAAATAAATATCAATCAGATTTGGATTTTTCAGGTAATATTTAAAAAAATATCACCGTTTATGCCTATAATTGATTTTTTTTCAGATTTCGACCGGAAACTTCATGCATATTTAACAATTTACACTCTTCTAACGAAATTCCTGCCACGTGACTCTCCAATTTTACAGAAGCAGATGTTAAATATAGCGAATATGATGATTCGAACAGGTGCCAATTTAATTTTTTTTTTAATTTTCCTTCAAATTTGATTCGTGTTGATATTTTCAGAGGAGCCAATGGTAGCGTTGGATGTTATTGAGAAAGTAGAAACCTTGTCTTGCAAAATTTATCCACCAATGAGTATGCAGTTGTGTGATCAATTCCATTTTGTGTTCAAAATGTATCATCAAATACTTCAGTTCAATTTTCAATCCAATACAAGGTAAAATTAATTACCAGGAATTTTGAGTTGAGAGCAAAATATTCTTCTGAAATACGTTTAATACAAAAACTTTACAAGGACGTGATCGTGCAAGATATACACGAGCGCTTTTCTTTAGATAGAATTTGCCATCGGCCATTTTTGAAATTTCCGCCATTTTTGAAAATATTGGAAAATTCCTCGATTTTGGAAAATAAAGCCTTTTATGGAAAATTTTGATACGTGAATTTTTTCGCCAATGGCAATTTTTTTCGCAATTCGTGGTTCGTTTCCTTATCCAAAACTCACGACCTTCAGTTTATTCGCGATCCGTCAGCCATTTTAAATAATTCCGCGAATTTGGGAAAAAACGGCCATTTTGAAACTCACACAGACGGTCGGCATAACCACGTGCCACAATCACATTTTTTTCCAAATCGACAGAAATGCACTAAAAATTTCTAAAAAACAAAAAACGATCGGTGATTATAAATAGGCTTTAAATTTTTAAATTAAAATTTTTTCACAGAAAATTTAAAACAAAGGAACTTGAAATGATTCAAAATGGATTAAAGTTATCGGAAAAGATAAAAATCATTGAAAATGCCTGGGGCATCTACGACCTTGTATATGAGGAATATGAGTACACGAATTTAAGTTACAGTAAGTTAGTTGATAAATATTATCAGAAGATGCAAGATGCGCATGATGATGATGACACTGAAGACAATGAAAGTGTCGAAGAATTTAAAAAATAATTTTTGTATTTTAATGTTTTGACCATTTTTTGACCTATTTCATTTTTGTTTAAACTTAATTTAAAATAAAAATAAGAGAATTACTTTAAATACGTTTTTATTTTAAAGAAAATTTATCCAACTACATCGATCATGATTCCGTTACTTTCAAGTTTAACTGAAAATTCAGCTTCTTTTGCATCACTAGGGACGTCATTCACTTCAATTCGACCAATTTGTGTTAATAACTTATCAGAACCCTTTTCAAAAATGTCAAATGTAACGGATTTTTTGTCACCTGTAACAGTTGAGGTGAATTTTGTATATGATGGTACGAGACTTTTCGCTTTAAAGACTTCAATTTCCTTATCATTTCCATCTTGTTTTAAGACAATGTCAGTTGGCAAGAAATTGAGGTCCATTTCCATGACATCTAAATCATGATTCCACTGCTTTGAGATAATCGATGCTTGTTTTACACATCCAATTGCAAGAACTTCATCTTCGTTTAGGCCTGTCATCAATTTGGCATTTGGAAACATGCTCGAAATTTCAGCTTTGAGTTTTGGAATTTTCATTCCACCTCCACACAAAATAATTTTATTGATGTCACCTATTTTGAAATTTGATTCTTCTAAGAGTTTTTCCACGGGTTTCCGATAAAGTGGTAAAATGTTTGAGAATAAATTTTCGTAACGGGCTCGTGAAATGTTATGAGAGAAATCAACGCCATCCATCAAAGACTCAACAAAAATATGGGCAGTTTGCATATTTGAAAGAATGTGTTTGACATTTTCTGCATGTTGAAATAGTTTTGCCATCGTTTTTTTACTCTCATTTGGATCGAGTTTATATTTTTGATAAAATTCCTTGGCAATGTATTCAACCATTAAATCTGAAAATTTCCTTCCACCCAAATTCTCTTCAATTATGCTGTGTTTGATTTCAAGAAATCCATCTTCAGATCGCAAAATCGTCGCTTCAGTACTGAAATTTCCCATCCGATAAACCAAAATGTTACAAGGACTCGGATCCGATAAAATGTCATAAGCCAAACAAGCACTAGCAGGATTTGTGATGACTTGTAAAACGTGAAATCCAACAGCTTGTGCGGCTTTACACAATTTTGCACGAGCTTTGTCTGTAATTTTTGTTGGAACACACATCACAACGGGACAAGTTTTACCTTCAATTTTTACCGAGTGATTTGCAATTGCTGTAATAATGGTAAAATATTATTTTCTCATATTATTTGTGTCTAATCTCATCCTTACAATTTATATTTTTGAGAAATTCTTCGATGACAGCTTCAGGACTGATTGTCTTTGAAGCATCATCTCTTTGTAATTTATATGAAATTTTATCACCATCCTTGAACATGTTGCTGCCACATTGTTGATTCACCTTTTCAAATTCGTCTTCATTTGTGACATCACGATTCAATGCTTGCAAGGCATTAATAGCGGATGCTTTGACATTTCTGCATCGTTGTTGTTTTGCCGGGAGTCCAACCACCTAAGAAATTTTTTTTATGAATTTAAGTCAAAAATGTCATCCAAAAATGAAATGGATTAACTTACATGACTTCCATCTCCTAAAAGTGTCAAAACCGCTGGAGTTACAAAATCTCCAGCTTCATTTGCAATTACATCAATTTTATCCTATACAAAAACCGAACTCGTTAAAAGACAATTGAGTTAATGTTAACATGAAAATACCTTGTTTAGGGCGATGCAACCAGTTGAATTTCCAAGGTGGATACCAAAACAAGCAGTTGTAGTCATTTTTTGGGTATTTTAATAATTTAATTTAATATAAAAAGGAGAATTTTCTTATTTAAAATTAAAATTTGTCAAGTAAACAACAAAACGTGAGTCTGCAGCTGACTGTCAAAATTTAATATGAATTGTCATTTGACCTGACATATGAAAAATGTCCCATTAATTTTGGCGCGCATTGGTATGACTTGCAAATTGGGGATATAAAATTGAAATAATGATGTTATTATCGTCGCAGCACTAAATTCTTGTGCACCTTTTCGTGTGCGCACTTATTTTCTATGCGCCTATATGTATATCACAAAGCGGCGCACTAGAATTTCGTGCTGGGATGACAATAATTTGCATGGAAATCAGTGTGAGAATGTTTAAGACCATGAACTGATTTTACTTACCCAAAGAAACTGTTTCCTTGACCATGTGTTGGAAATTGGACTGTTGGATATGCTGGTTTTACAAATGGATTATAAACTGAATGTGCACCACTTGGATGATGGATCACATTTAAACTGTAAGCAGGAGATGCTACTTTTACGGCACTTGTTGCAGCTGAATAAGCCACTATCGCTAATACTACAAAGAATTTCATCTGAAATCAATAAAAAATGACATAAATTTAATGAAAAATAAGTTTTATAAATTTCAAAGAGGATTCAAGAATTTTTAAATTGATTTTACCTTAAAATTATTAACATAAATTAAAGAGCTTACTGTAGTTGATTGACGAAATTAAGAAAATAAATTGAGTGTAAAATTAGCAAATTATTGTAATAATCGCAATTTACAAGAAATAATTAATGATTCGTTAATGAACTGTAAATTATTTGCACATCGTTCAAACACCATTAAAAAAAATTATTAAGTCATCAAGAATTTTAACCCAAAAAAACGTTCATGATAACTCACATGGACGTTTAATTAAAATATTTTGGCTTGTAATATAAGTAATTGATGTAACAATTTAATTATTTTTAATGATAGATTTTAATGATTTGTAACGATTAATTTCAGTTCAAAGAATGTCCACTAGGGCGCTGGTTAAATTTATTCGTTTGAATTTTATGTACGACCGTTGGGATATTTTCGTGTTCTTGTAGAAATATTTGCTATGGAGTCTTATAAATTTCTAAATCAAAAATAATTGGACTATCTTTTTTGACCTTTCATGGCTTGATACAAACTAGTATGAGTGAATGGATGGTCAGAAGAGTCAAAAAATGGGAGAGTTCTTTCATAATCAGCTCCAACATAAAGTTTTCCATCTCTCTTATTATAAATCTTCTTATAAATAATTTGATGTAGTTTGAATTAAATTCAATATTGTCCAAATCTCTGCCCTCCCTAGTTTATGATACAAAAGCAAGAAAATTAAAATTTATACAATCAATTTTATTATATGATATTTTTGTAGTAGTATCATTAATTTTAATTTATATTTATTCCAGTGCAAAGTGAGGTCCCGGTGGACTGAAAGTTTCCAAGATTTCTGATAATCGACGTTGTTCTTCACAAAGTCGAATAATTTCATCCTTCTCTGCCTTTGTAAGTGGTCGATGTTTCTGTCTAATAACTTGTAATTTTCTGTAGTATTCAACAATCTATGATAAAATAAATTTCATTGCATTTTTGTTTCTATTTTAAATTATAACATAATAATTTACCTCTTGATCTTTCGTTTCCAACTGTTTTTTCACATCTAATCGTCTCATTTCATCGACCGCAACTGTATGCAATTTCCTCAGTTCATTTGCATTATATTCACCAATTGCTGTCAATTCAGCCCTCACACGTTTAATTTCCGTTAGAATTTCATCATCTTCTTCTTTCAAATCTTCTGGTTCTAGGATTCCATGGTCAACCAATTCTTTTCTTAGTCTCTTTTCAATATTTATTCCATTTTTCATGACGGGTTGCATATCCCTGCCATTGACCATCGAATCTGATCCATTGCTACTGTGATCTGTGCCCATATTGTCTTCAATCAGTGCACTGACGAGTCGTTGTGTAAGTGGTCCAAGAACACCATCTCCGAGTTTTTTGCCATCACCCTTTTTTGGTGGTGTTGCATGGCCATTTTCTTGTTGTTTTTTTACGGGAGATGAATCTTGACTTTCTTTGAAGTCCTCCATTGCCCATCGCATGCTGTAATGCATACCTAACTCGGGTATGGCAGGCAAACCAGTTCCAGTATATTCTTCAATTAAATCATCAAGTAATTTGATATCTTCTTGTGTTATTGGCATGCAATATGGTTCAACAGAGAGCCAAAATTTGTTAGGGATATCATTTTTCGGTATTAAAAATTTGTTATTGCTTTCCTGATTTGATCGGGGATTTTGCATCAAATGTGGCACGGCATCCATACTATCTTCGTGAGAGGATGATGGAACAGGCGAACTTGATACAGTATTTTTAAGTTTTTGTCTCTGACTGAAGAGTTTTCCACTTCCCTCACGAAACCGATTTCGATCTTCAAACTTTTTCTTTTTATTGGGCGAACTTTCTTTTGCATTGAAACGACCACGTTTATCTCGATTTTCTTCCGCTTTATCTATTGTATCAATTTCACTCTTCAAAACACGATATCTTAGTGCAACTGTTGATAAAAGATGTTCCAGTTCCAGTTGGATTGCATCCAAGTCTTCAGCTGGTAAAATTTCATTCGGCTCCCGACCTAATGCCGCTGTAAATTTTGGTAGAGTTTTTGCATTTTCCACAATTTTAATGTGAGGAATCAAAGGTGTCGGAGATTCTTTTGACGAACCAGAACCCGATGGACGATTTTTTGTACCAGCAGAAGTAACACCGCGTTTTGAATTCATTTTAAGGTGAGATCAAAACTTCGCAGATTATATTGATAATTTCATTGATTCTTCAATTCCTGTATCAAATTATATTGATAAATCGAGAAATTTGAATTAGTCTGATAAATTTGAATATTTTAATTTAAAATTAGCAATTTAAAAACACAATTTTTATTTAAATTTAAAAGAAAAATTCAATTTGAGAAAAAAATTGTTTGTTTATGTTTACGTTTGTTTTTTATCTTGACAGCTTGAAACGTCATTTCATTTGAATCGTTCTTGAATGTCCGTTACAAAATTTCTCATCACATATGTTTTATGATATTAAAAAAAAGTGAATAATTTTGTTCATAATCAATAATAAATTTTTACATTTAAAATTAAATACTCAATTAAAATGTAATATGACACACATTCCAATATTTCTTTAAACAATAGTCGTTAAATCAAGCGGAAACTCACATATGAATTTTGTTCCTTTTTTAATATTTATCATTTTTATTTCATTATTAGATTATTTATTAAAGTTTATCGTTTTCTGCACGATTAACGTTGAACTTCATGCGTCAAATGGCATATTAATTGTCTTTTTATTGCAACATGTCATGAAAAGTAAGGCGTTTGCTAATTTTCTTTCACAATCACAATTAAAAAAAAAATTTAATGCTATAGAATTAAAAAATATTAAGAAAACGGATCCCTTGAGTCATTGTACAAACAAAAATTGAGCAATGTCCTATTAAATTAACCACAAAAGTAATGTAATATAATTCAAAACAATTAAATTATGAGTTAAGCCCTTTAAGCTATAATAAAAATTTCAATATTAAAAATAACAGTTTTGATTTAGTTTTGTTTTTATATGAATTGACTTAAATAGTGGATAATAATAAATGAAAATAAATGAAAATAAATGACAAACAACAATAATAATAATAATAAATTTTTAATAGTAACATGGTTTTTTCTGCTTTTTAGTAAAATTGTATTTTTTTGTTTATTATCGAAACCCATAAATTTTGGACTCACGACTCAAAATTTAATAATTTATGTAATTTTAATAATACATATAAATATTTATCATTTTATTAGGCATAAATTTTTATGTTTTTTTTTTCTAATAAATAATTGTAATTTTAATCTAATAAACGTAATTTAAATGAATTTTAATAATTATATTTGTATTTGCTAATGTGATTGCAGGAAATAATTGGGTTTGCCGGAAAAAATATTTTACGAATATGAGTAGTTTTACCCAAATTTGGTTAATATTGATACCTAACTTCGTTGAAATTGTTGGGTCTAACTTTTTTTAACTACACCCTGTACTTTTCCTGTTATCAATAACTAACGTTAAATCGCAACTGTTTGAACATTTCTATAGCTACATCGTGTGGCAGTATTGTTATCCCAGCACGAAATTCTAGTGCGCCTCTTTGTGATATACATATTGGAGCATAGAAAAAAGTTCGCACACGAAAAGGCGCACAAGAATTTAGTGCTGCGACGATAATATTATTTTGAACTTCAAAATGGACATACCTTAATAAAATTTTAGTAGTCCAACAGAACTAATATTTTAACAAGGTTGGTAAGTACTATTTTAATTTAGTTTTGATATTTTTGCTTGAATTAAAAAAAAATATATTTCAGGCTTAATATAGTGAGTATGATTTCACAGATGACAGAAAATGAGTCTCAAATATATGTAATGTATACAGACTTTCAGAAATGTTCCAAAGTACCAAATATTGCTGTAAATTGGATAAAGTCATATTACATTGGAAGGAAACTGAAAGTTAACATAGATGTCGAACAACTCAATCGAACTTAAAAGAGATTCTTGTTTTGTCCGTTGTCCCAGAAGTGAGTCACTTTGGCCTTAGCTTGTTTTTTTTTTGTTTGTCAAATTCAAACTAAATGATTTATGCTGATGGCAATTAACGAAATTAAATATCAAATGGCCCTCCAAAACTATTTGAACAGACTTATAACAATGTGACGAGTATGTTGCTGAGCATTCCAAAATGCAACGTTATATGATTCAGTCGCAAAAGATACGAAAATATGTTGAACTTTTATTACTCTATTTATGATGTAGTACTTGAAAACTTTGATTTAATAAGGGCTCTTGGAGTATTAATACACACCAAGGTTAATTTCAATGCTCATATCGATATGAAAATATCAAAAGCTAACAGACGAGAGGCTTCCGATTTAACTTTGTTCAATGAAGTGTATTACATTATGTGTGATATTAAATGGACATAGAGAAAATTCAAAGGCGTTTCACGATTAATGTAATCAACCACAATACTTCTTCTCTGGATGTGATGCCCTCATACATAAACAGAATGCTTCTTTTAAATGAAACAAACACGGACCGAAGAATCCTTAGCTGCTCATGACGCAGCAAATTTGTACTCCCACAAACAATCATCGGACTGATAATGGCAAGTTCGAATTAATCAGTCAAGTTCGAACCTTGAACACATTTTTGAATTTTTCTCAATTGAACCCAATTCCGCAAGATAATTGCATATATCGATATCCAAGGACAACCCCCTTGGAATGGATTAATACATGTAGGGTTGCAAACAAAAATTTTGAAAATAAAGAATAATAATAATAATAAAAAAAAAACACCACTAGCAGGTGAGGGCAAAAAGTTTTAAATTTAATGGGCCAAACGCTGGTGTGGTTTTTGAATTTCATAGATTAGTTTCATGTACAAAAATGACTGATACAATATCATATGCGTTCAACACCTGGGCCAAAAGCCTGTTGCACAACTGAAATACAAAACACTATCCTAAAAGTTCCAGAGTAAATTAAGCCATTCAGTGCAACCTGGTCGTAATAAAAGAAAGTTTTAAAAATTACTGGCGTCCACCATTAACGTATGGTGAATTAACTTTGCTCAAATAGGGTTTAAGGATTACTATTTGAAATTGTCAGTTGATGATTCAAAGATACGTATTAGGATTTTTTTCAAAGACACCGTTTTCTGGGTGAAAATTATTTCATGTCTCTTAATTTCAAAGCTACTATCATTTCATCGATTATTTCACATTACACCTATATTCAATTCACATATCATACATTTTTTATTTAAATGATTAAGTAATAAATAACTTCAGTTTCAAGATAAAAATCCTCATTAAATGGCATTTTCACGCAGCGTGCTTATCAATCATCAATTTAAAAATCAATATAGTCCAATTAAGACTTTAAACAAAAAATTAAAGAAAATGCATAGTATTTCACATAAGTCAAGTAAATTATGCTGATAGGAAATGTCAACATAATTTCAAATTGCAATGCATGTAAAATCACACTCATTAACATATTTTACCCATATTTACTTTGCATTTTCATTTACACATCTCCATTTTTGGAACTACCACATCAAATAAACACATTTGAGGTATTTTAGATTACAAAAAAAAATAATAATTTCTTAACAAATAAATGACAAAAAAAAACTTGTTACATTTATTTTTAATTGTAATATATGAAAATATAACATAAAAAATTATTATTATTATTAATTATTATTATAAAATCGTACACAACAGTAATCAAATACATTTAACAGCTAAAATGCATATTTTGTTGCTGATTTCAATCGTGTGTTATTTTAATGTTTTACTGGTAAGGCCGCGACAAATGAATTTTAAAAGTTTTGTCCGATGCCCCTTTTGAAAAGTCAAAAAAGACGTGGGGCATAAAAAAAAAA
>LN483905.1:0-31429 GCA_900002565.1 Culicoides sonorensis
ATTTATGAACAAAATGGAAGTATAATAATAATAAATTGGATTATGACATCGATACATAATTTCACAAATATACATTTTTTTTTTTAAATTGATGAGATATTCTTGTTCAGTTTTGTTCTGAATTTATGTATTTTATTTTATTTTTTTTAATAACAAAATCAAATAAATAAATTGCCGAAAATTATTTTCCAATTTATCTGATCACTGACTGATATTCAATATAATAAATGTATATTTTTTTTATGATATGATTAATTTTAAACGTTTTAATTGTTTTATTTGGACACGTAATTCGAGGGTAAACAAAAATTTAAATTGAATTTTTTTTTCATGGCAGTTTTATTTTTTTGTTAAATTGATGTTTAATGACTTCAAATCTCGTTCGAAATTCTCTTAGAACGAAAATATCAAAATGAGAGGAAAATTCTTATTATTGTATTTTATGTTCAAAACATTATTTTCAATTAACCTTTAATTTATTGCCACTATCTTGCAAAAGGAAAACATTTTTCCTGTATTCTCTTATTCAAAATCAAATCCCATTTTATTTAAACGCATATGGGGTTCAGGTAGGTCAGACAGAGTTTTATATTCAAATTATGGCAGGGAAAACATATTTATGTGAACCGCACATACAATCGAGGTAAAATGTAATAAAAGACCATAGGCCATAATCGTTTTATTTTTTTCTTGCTTTCTTTGCACAGTTATTTTACATATAAATTTTTCTTTTATTTATATTTACATTTGAATAACAAACAAGGAAAAATGTTTTTATTTAAATGTTGTTTTCTTCTTCGGGATTTCTCAATAATAAAATATAAAATTCTATAAATTTTTATCTGAAGAGAGCAAAATACAAAAAAAATAACATATCATATGTATTGGTTTCAAAATATTTGAATTGAATAGAATATAAGTATCATTTATCGATTTCAATATAAAAAAATATGTTGTTATTTTTGGTTCATTTTTTTTTATTTTACAAATATTCAAATTCCAACTAAGGTCTGTTTTGATTTTGGAAAAATAAAATAACATTTATATACATAAAAAAGTTACTAAAAAACCATAAATGGAATAAAAATATCTTATTTTTTCTTGTAAAAAAGGACAAAATGTTACAATTATTGAATACATCTGTAAATTTAAGACTTTTTGAAGACAAGTTACTGAATTTTAGAATGCGTAATTCAATTTCATCATTGTGTTTTCAAAACAAATTAAGAGTTAACTTGAAATTTTAATCCCCCTTATCAATTAGATAAAATTTTAACAATAAATCACTTAATATTTCAATTTTACATTCCATATAGAGATTTTACCTTAAAACACTTTGAATTCCATTGAAAATTCCTTTTATTTGACATTTCCACGATTTTCTTGTAAAACTCATGATAACTTTTTCCACACACACATTGAAGCAAAACAACTAGCAATGGATTGAAATAATTAACATTTTTCTCACGTAAATAAAATAATAATCTGTTTGCAATTAATCAATTCCATCATGATTTGCAATAAAAGGAAAACTTCCAAACTTTTAGTATAATAATTTACATGCATGATCAATGTTATACTCGAACACGTATTGCAATGAATTTATTTTATTTTAGATTTATCACATAAATTGAATTAAAATCAAATTTAATTGAATAGAAAATTAATGTTTGTTTAATTAATTTCGGAAAGTTTGAGAATTTCTTATCTTTTTGTAATTGAATCTTTTATTTTTACTTGAAAGTATTCATATCACAGTTAATGGTGCTTGATATTAATACATTTTAAGGGTTACGACAACACTGTAAGATAAAAGATCATAAGAGAACTTCTAGCCACTGGGCGGTTTGGAAAAGTGAATTTCGATGGGACTCGTTTCATTGAATAAAATTAAAATTTATTCTTAAAAATATGACATTTTGAAAAATTCAGCCATTTTAAGTTTTTTGAAAAAAGTTTGTAATTTTGTTTAAGGCTTTGACCCCTTTCTGGCTCTGGAGCCCAGCTTCTGAGCCAAGTCTCTCTGAAAATGAGTCAAAGTTTATTCTTTTAAGCTCCTTAATTCAATTTAAAAAAAATCAGCAATCTCTACGGATGGTTTGTTCACCGTCAACTGAGTTTGCGTTTGGGCTTAGGATTCAAAACTAAAAAACCGTTAAAAAACGGTTAAAAATTTTAAAAAATTGTTTTGTTGAATGCACTAGCTTTTTATAATGATCTCTAACTCTTTAGCTTTGAGATTAGGCTCCACAGCCTTCAGAGCCTACAACGGTCAAAATGTCCGATTTTTTTTCAAATTTGCTGATTTTTTCAAAAAATGTCAAAATGGTTGTTTTTCAATTTTATTCAATGAAAAGAGTCTCATCGAGAATTCCACATTTTTTAAAATTTTTAACCGTTGTAGACTTTGGAACTCGATCTCAATAATCCTTAAAAGCTCCTTTATCTTCAAAAAAATAACCGACCTCACTCTAATGGACCATTCAGGAGTTAGCCTGTAAAGATCTTCAGGCGTTTTCAATTTACAGTTACGGTTCGTATATAAAACGATATTGATTTCGATAAAAAAAAAATAGAATATTGGAAATAAATTTTTCATAGAATACATCATGGAAATATGAAAAACTAATCAAATACTAACACTTTTTCTAATACATGAAAAAAAAACCCATTTGAATGTTAGAATTCATTTTATTTCTATATCATTAAATTCCGTTTCAGTTTTTTTCGCATTATATTTTGTGTATATTCAAGTTTTAGTGGAAATCCTTCAACTTTCATTTTTTTCGCTTGATTTTTTGATTGGCATTATCCCATCCCGGAAAATAAGTAATGTGATTTTAATAGTAAAGTGTCTGGTTATGCAATTGGTTGTGAATCTAATTCACACACCAAATATGAGGCATTATTTTTTGATTTTGATAAATAAATATAAATAAATTTATCCGGAAGATTGATGAATGTTTTTCCAATACATATATTTTACGTGAAATCTGCTTTGGTGAGAAGATAAATAATGATTATACAATTGAATTGGAATAATACAAATTTTTTTTTGCACTTGTTCGGAAAGTTATTTTATGTGAAGATAAATTGACTTACAAAATTAATTTTCCTAGTTTTGTTATAAGGAAAAAAGGAATTAGAGGAAGGTAAATAATCATTTACAAGTCACACACAATGTTGTTATTTATTCATTAAAATAACACCTCGAATTAATTGATGTCAGAAACCATAAAGTACAAAGTTTACGAATGTGTGTGTGTGTGTAAGTTAAATGTAAAAAAAATATTATTTTAGGACATTTTTTGTGTTGTATAATGGAGAAGTTCAAGAAAATTATTTAAGTGACAAATATACAATTTTCACCTTTTTATTGCAAGGAAATTCGCACAGTGAGACAATTCTGAAATTTTCTGGACAAATATTTTATCAATTAAAGTTATGATCAATTCATTTTAATTCAATGATTAAATAAGAGAAAAATTTCAATTTTGATTTGCATCCACAGTTCCTCGCACACCTCTTGGGGCATTTTCATTTTAATTTCACAAACATACATACACACACATTTTTTATTGTTGTTGATAACAAAATTAACCTTATAAAGTATGTTATTTTAGGAGTGTAATAAAAATACATGTAAAGCCTTGTAACTTCTTGCATTAAATGTCCTTTTTCTTATTTGCTATTAACATCTAACAACGTCACAAAAATGTATCTTTTTTAAAAGTGAATATAAATAAAGTAATGTGGTTAATAACTGTATTTTGTATGTGTGTGTGTGTGTGTTTATATAAAAGAAACTTTATTAATATGTGTAAACATGACTAAATCGTGACTTTTCGTCTTTGTGCTTATTTTATTATGTTTCAGTGTTATGTTCATTTAAAAGTAACAGAGAAGATTTTATGTATTTTAATGAAACTGGGCTTTTGGGCTGGTTAAGAGATTAAATGTGTTCTAAAGAAATTACGTGCTTTATTATTACTCAACAAAAATTACACACACAAACTGTTATGATTTAGCAGGAATCGTGAAATGCTTTTAAAAAATATAAAATATTAAATTAAGTGAAAAATTGTAATCGATTTTTTTTTTGTTTTATTAATTTAACCATTAAATTTTTCTCAGTTAAACATTTAAACAGGGCGCAAATTAATTAGACGCAAAAAAATTGCTTAATCAAACACGATATTCATTATTTTAATGTAATTTCATATAACGACGTGCCTTTTTCTGTTTGAATTGTGTCTAGCCTTTTATGTGATAGTTTAACGCCCTATGAAAGCTTTTAAATTGAAAAATAAAAAACGTCTTTATTACTATATTTGTCTTTCATCGCATACAATCACAGCAACATAAAAACTATTAAAAAACCTACCCTTTAACACATTTTCATCACATTTAAAATGATTGAGTTAAATGAAAAAAAAAATAAAAATCGTTCGTTCAACAAATTATACAAGAAAAAAAAGACGAAATGTTAGAATTCAAAAGAAATGTCATAAATTAGGGCAAAATTATTGCTCAAACTGACATTTATTACTTCATTCTCTCAAATATAGAACTACGATGTGGAATATTAACAGCTAAACACGATTCATTTTGTTTTTTCCCCATTGTATGCAAGAAGACAATACTTACGAAAATGAAAATAAGTGTATAAAGGAAAATGAGCTTGTGCTTAAACTATTGTCAGCAAAAAACCACATACATTTAAGTTGGTATATAAAATAAAATCAGAGAAAATAAATAAGAAACACAACTATAAAAAGATATTTAATATGAAAAAGGGGAGACAAAACTTAGTTTTTTGTCTTTTATATTGAAAATGTCTTCAAAGTACATCGGTATTAATAGAAAAGAGTACAATTTTAGTATGTGTTGCATATTATCTGACAATAACTATGTTAAAGTGCTAATAAAATGTGTGAAATGTATTGAAACCAGGTGTCAAAATTAAAAACAAAAAATTTCAATGTTTATTTTACTAGGGGAATGATTAAAAATTTTTTATTATTACTATTCATTTATGATATTAAATGGATTGTAAAAATTTTGCTTTAATTTTTAATATAATAATGACTTTCATATTACAGTAACAGTGACATTTAACTTTTTCATGTGACACTATTCTTAATGCAAAGTTTAATTAAATAAAATGAAAAAGCAAAACAAAACACTTTCTTATAAAAAATGCACTGTAAATTGAAAAGTCCTGGAAATTACCCTTAAGCCATTAACTGTTAAATGAGTTACAAAATAAATTCCAACACACAGAGTCAAAAAAAGTAGAGGAGAGTGAGGTACATTTACGCGGTAACAAATTTTGACTTCACACTTGAAATTTTTTAATAAGAAATATGACGCTACGCTGATAGCGCTACGAATAATATCAACGTTAAAAAAAACAATAAGATGACAGAAAAAAAAAATTTCCACCTTTTCGTTTGAAAGTTGGCCATTACGAAAAAAGGTACAAAGATACAAAAGTAAATTTCTCATGGAAAATATTTTTAAATAAATTCGATTGTTTGATGTCTCGAAGCTACACTCTAAGTTCTAACCAATCACCCCTAAGTGCTTGGGAATAACCTCAGGAGCGGGGTGATGTGTGGGGCGTTTGCGGGGTTACTTTAATATTTTTTAAATGTTATTTTAGTACATATTTTTAAAAATGACGGTATTGTGGTCGTTAGCGATTAGAATGCTCCATTACAATTAGTTTTTCGAGTTTTTCCATCTGCCAACGACCACAAGGGTCCTTTAAGGCATGATGTTTTTAATTTTATTTATTTTTTTAGGAGCCAGTCAGATTATATTTTTTTCCAGTATCCGTATCCATTTCATATCCATTTATCGTTCCAGATCGTCATCGTTTATTTAGCAGTTATTTTTATATTTATTTTCATTTAAGGATTAATTCAGAAATACTTTAGCATTAATTCGGAGTCGATTTCAGGAAGTTTTTTTGTTCTATTTTAAATTTTTTGAATGATTTTATTTCTGTTATTGTGTTTGGTGTGTTGTTGTAGTGTTTTGTACATTTGTATTTGATGCCATCTAGTCCGTACCTTGATGTTTAACTATTGGGATTTTCAATTTGTTCTCTGTTAAATTTCTTGTTCTGTTGTTTGATATATTTTCTAATTTAACGGTGGAATTTATAATGTTATTGATGGTTTGTTATGCAAATGTGGTGAGTTTTTGTTGATGAATTACATTTAAAGGTAATATTTCGTATGAGTTTAATGTGTAGATTTTTCGAGTTGGTGTTTAGTTTGGTAGATGAAAGACAGATTTTACTGCTCTATTTTGCAGTATTTTTTTAAGTGTGTTGGTTTAGCACCTCCATACACATTAATAAATTTTTCAGCGATTCGGGTTTTTGGCAATCCGCGTATTTTTTCGCTTTTAAGCGGTTCGTGGTTCTTTAACAGCCGTTTTTTCGTGTGTGGGGGTTTTACCAATTCGCGGTTTTTTAGCGATTGCCTTTTTTTCGCGATTCGTGACGGACGGACCGACAGCCCATAATACAGCCTTGTTTAAAAAGTGCGAGAAATATAACGTTTAAATAATAAAAATTCAACTCCGTAATTGCCTCGCAAACAACCCCGCAATCAAGATATCATCGTTCCTACTAAGACGCACAAGTTTCAGTATTCAACTTGGGTATGTCATTCTTCATTAAGAGATCATACGAATTGCCTTTTTTGCCTCCCTCAGCTCATATCATCGGAGTCAGTAAGACCTTTTCCTGTCACTAAGCCGAGTATTAAGAAGGGTACAAAAATGAAAAATTACGGAATTAAACGGCAACACCTAAGAAAAATTAGTAAATGAACTTCCATCAGGTGAATGAGGAGAAGAAAACAGCCAATTATGAGAAACAAAACGAGATTGAGATTAAAAGGGTAAAAAGCTGCTTAACCAAGATATTTCCATCACAAAATTTTGAACTCTCTTTTTTTAAGTACGAATTTACCACACTCTCCCCTACCTCGTTTTTGGATTGAATCTCTTAACTCTTCGGGGTGTTTTTAACTTACAATGTGAGATAACTGTGACATGTGTAATATTTAACTAAATTTTGTAAAACCTTCATCAAAAAAAAGTGACCATCTCATTCATCTCAATTTTCCATTTATTTCATATATATATTAAAACCCCTTCATTACTATTCATAGCACATTCCTTAACCACAACTGACAGTTTCTTATAACATTTTATACAAAACATGAAAATAAAAATTATATCGGTCAACATATGTCACAACAACTTATGACTAAAACTGATATGATATTATATATTTTTTGAAAGATTTGTTTGTTTTTCTTCCTTTTTTTATTCAACATTTTGTATAAAAAAAGTCACAATAATAGTAATAATAACAATAAAATATTATGTAATATAACATTTTTCTTTTCATTTTCATGTAAGATGAGCAACAAACTATAATATGTTAAGTTTCATTGAAAACGCGTTCATTCACATCTTTTTGATGTTCCGTTTCAGCTACATTTTAGCAAATCTAAACACAAACAACCATAAAATATCAATGCTTTTATACGAATAAACATAAAATTGACACGAAAAAAATAATAATCGTAAAAAAACGGTTTTCAATATATATAAATAGCTATATTCCAACCATATTCATGTAAAATTTTATGGTTGGGATGGTGGTGGCTATTGAAAATACTTGTGACAGATCTACAGAAAAATATGCATGACAAAATATTTACAACCAGATATACAATGGACATGAAATTGGATGGAAGATGAAAACATCGTAAAAAAATATAGTGATAAAGAAGAAGAAAAAGTGTTTTCATGAGTCAGCGTTTCAATGTACAATGCATAAAATTAATCTTGTCATTGTTGTGTGAAACAAAAATTTTATTCAAGGTTTACGTTTTTGAGGATTATTCAAAAAAATTTTATTAAAATATTTTTTTTTTGGATCATGACACGTTTTGAAGGTGTTGGTCACACTATTTCATTGAATGGAAAATATGATCTATTTCTTTATTTATTATAGAAAACTCTTGTTACATTGCTTCAAATGTAAATTTTTACTTGTATTTACATTTGACCAACTCTTGTCTATTTGAGCTCTTTTCAAAAGCAAATACATTTTGTATGATCTCTTTATCTTTTTTTTTTTGAATTCATTTTATCATACAAGTGACGGTTTTTTATTTTATTTTTTTTATTTTAGTCACGGAACTGAAAAGATGAAGGGACATCTTTGCTCATCACATTGTCATTGTATTTATTCATTTTCCATTTTATTTTCTCATTTTCAACATCTGACATTCATGTTTTTTTCTTTTTCAAATATATCCGTAATAAAATACCATCATCATCATCATCATCATTGTTTGTTTGAATGTATACACATAAAAAAAAACCGAGAGAAATATAAAGCAATTACAGGGTAAATGGTTTTCAATAGATTTTGTCTTTTCATCATCATCACATATTATGCATACATGAATATTATTAGTTACATTTATGTTTCCTTTTGTTTATTGGAAGCCTAATTTAATACAACACCATCAGCTTTTCTATATGAATTGTATTTTATTTTATTTCATTTTATTTTATTACTGTCATACCGAAAAAGCGAGTAGTGCAGATGTGAATGAGAACAATTGAGGGAAAAGGAACAACTTTTTATCTTTGATGTTTCATTTAAAATAATCGGAAATAAAAGACTGAATTTCAAAAGCATCATCCAATACAATGTATATAAATGTTGTAAGTAAAAAAAAACCAAATAAATGATTTTAAGCTGCCTTTGACATACCCAATATAAAGTCCCATTGTTTTAGTAATAATAATAATATTTTACAAGATAAAATGAGTCTATTCATGCAAAACTTTTGAATTTCTATACGTCACATGTTTTTATACTGAAAAAGAGATGCATCAAATACAATAGAGCGCGCACATGACTTTATAAAAGCTAATTACAGCTCTAATTAAAACTTTATCTTTACATTTCTTATCTCTTTATAATTTCATTTCAATTATTCAACATTTCATTTGAAGTGGAAAAAAGAAGGAATTAGATTTAATTAAGTAGTGATTTTAAGGTTTCTTTACATACAAGAAGGGATTTCATTATTTTAATGTAAAAAAAAGTACAAATCTCATGATCCTGAATTCGAAACACAATATCGAATATTTTTTGCGTCACAATAACAACTTTAATTGACCTGAATAAATTTTATTTTACGTTCGTGTTCAAGTGAAACTTTTAACTGGAACTTGTAAACGATTATAATTATCAATTCACTTTAACACCTATAAATATCTATGAGCTATTACTATACTGGCTGAATGTAATTAAAATTTATAAGATTGTATAAAAAAAAATACGAGGAAAAGCATGATTATGACTTCTCTCAATACAACACTTGAATAAAATTTTAATCCAATTAAAATTAAAATAAAAATATATTTCAAATAAGTGCGTTCTTATAAAAATATTTTTTTTTAAGTTCATTCCTGGTACTTCAAAATATGGCACAAAAATCAAGATTATTAAGATATTGCAACAGAATTTATTAAATTTTTACACCGAATGATTTTTTACACTTAAAAAAATAAAAATTTAAAAATAAGAACTTGAGGAGAAAAAAAAATATTTCAAGTGAAAATAGTGTTAAAAGGTGAAAAAAAAATAACAATATTCAAGTGGAATAAATGTTTCACTAACGATGTTTACAGTGTTTTTTTTAACAACAAATTTAAATTTTACAATTTTTGGAGAGGTTTGAATTTATCCTCTAAAGTCATTTTGTCTTGACTTTTTCCTTAAAAGTCCTTGGTATATTTCCTTAGACGTTAAAAGCTTGAATAATAAGTTCCATTTTATTGCTGTATTTTTTTTTTATTATATAGCACAACAGGCTAATACTACCCTTAAATAAAACTATTCTTAATACAGCCAAGTCTCCATATAGTGAAAAATAAACTGAATGTAATGATTCTATACAATTATAAGTCAGTATCTACAGAAACAGTAGATCCATAGAAACTGACTTGTCACCATATAGAATCGTTACGTACAGCTTATTTTTCGCTATATGGAGACTTGACTGTACTATTTTTAAATACTATGTACTATGAATTCCTATTACAGTAAAACTCAAAAAGTTCAGTCACTGAATTCAACACTCTCCTGATTCTGGTGAGAGGTTCATTAAAAGTGTAGATTCGTCTCTGCAATAGCTCAATAAAAAGCGACTGTTTCTCGTGTTTCGTACAGTTGAAATTTAATGTGACAAGAATATCAGGTCAGTCCAGTTTGCCAGAGAGCAAGTCATGTACAACTACAACTTCTGCAATAGAGCGACGAATGCAGGACGGTTGTAGGTTGAATGTCTGGCACATCGGCGTTTAATTAAGGTTTCAATGATCACAAAGTACAGCACGCAGGAATCTTTTTTGAACTTTCTCCATTTGTGTGTTGAAAAGTTGGTAATGAAGCGACTAGACCACACTACAATACTCATACACAGATCGTACGAATTCGAAGTATAATGAAAGAAGAATTTTTGGATTCTGAAATTCCGACGACTGTCTTAAGACAGATCCAAACTTCACACTCAACCCAAAACCAGTGGCACCCAAGAGGGACCTTAACCGGTTTTCATACTGGCGTCCCATAGGTTTTGGGTTGAGAGTGTTGGATTTAGCTTTAGTTAACTCATTCGACGCCGCTCCTAGAAATATTGAGTTTTGAACAAAAAGTTCTTCTACGATCTATTCTTTAGGTAAAAGTGAACAACTTTCTCTCCGATGAAAATTTCAGGTTTCATATAAAAATTTTACAGGGTAGCCAAAATAAAATACGTATAAGTGCTACACAAACACATACAGAAATCTTGTACGTGAATGAAAAAATCGCGATTTTTCTTAAAAGTTTCGCTCATAATTTTTTAGTTTTTGGTTTAAATTCAAAAACCATGCAACTGTTTGATACAAAACATCTTAAATTAAGACTCTAAAAAAGATTGACAAAGAAATTTTTTGATATGAACGAGAAAAGTGACCTCGAAGTAGGTGTTGCGTTGACGCAACGGATGACGCGAATGAGTTAAACGTGTTGAGTGATCACCATTAAAGTTGAATTTGGAGTCTAGACCTACCATTTGATACACACGCGACAGAATTGTGTCTGACATTTTATAGTCGAATATAAAGCGGGATCTTGACCTTGATATATAGTCATCACTTTGTATTTGTGCAAGCTCAGTTGAAGTCCCATGCTTAAACACCAATTCAACAATTTATTTAAAACTGATTGAAGAAACAAGCAATCATCGTAGGTTCAAATGTGAAAGTAAATCTTTAAATCGTCAGCATAAATCACAAAACGAGCACCATCAAGGGCAATAGAAACAATTGCTGTGTTTTTTTTTAAAATAAAAATTGATAATGAAAAAAAACTGCAATAGTTACCCAAAATACATATAAAATGCGTTATGTGCCAAAGATATTTCCGTTTCCTTTTTCCTGATATTTGACCAACATACCCCTTACATTACATTCATTGTCGTCATTTTTAATATGAATTGTCACTAGATATTGCCTACACTGAAGGTATTGAATGTCATATAAACTCAAAATGAAAATGTGTTGACAATGAAAATGAAGCACAAATTGATTCAATGCGACAAAATTGGAGAGATATTAAATGTCTGTATAAATATGTGTATGTGATGGTCAAATAAATGGCATCAGATTGTCTTCTTTCTCTCAGTCACTTTATCCGGATATTACAATCTATTTGGAAAATGCGGGCACAGTCTACAGATTGATAAAATAAAACAAAGCGGAGATTATATAAATGCGATAATCGTAACCAGATAATAGTGGCTGCATATATGAATGTTGATGCCTTTGTTTGCTTTAAAAAGGAAATTTCTTGGTTGATAATCAAAGGGTTTCCTACCTAATCTACTTATGTGGTTGAATTCAATATAAAATTTGTTTGGTGTTTAAGGCAAAGAGAAAAATAAACAATTTTATGGGCATATAAAGTAAAACCAAATGATAGGATGAATAAAAGTAAAGTTTTTATATGTGAGTAAGATATCTTACATTGATAACAGAACCTTTTTCACAGCAACACATTATTTCAGCAAGATTACACATGAAAGCACGCACCAAAATCATTTCACACTCATGGAATCGATATGGATTTTTGCTGCTTTAAACATGAATTTGATCGAACTTAACTCCATTCAATTTTTTCCTTAAAAAAATTCCTGCAATTTTAAAATGAAATATGATCTTTTTACATTACAAAAAAAAAGTAAAGTAAAAGCATCATTGATCGACAAAATAATAATCAACTATTCACTTTTTAATGTGAAACAAGCAAGAGGAAAAAAACATGATAAATCGTTAAAAATATAATATCAACCACCAACATGCTTCACTGGCAAATATGATTGATGAAAGTGAGATGTAATTTTTTTACAATTTTTTCCACAGGCATTACATTAAATGTAAAGTAGAAAAAAAAATCTCATTGCTGTATCAGAACAAAAATGTTCGGCATGTAATGTTTTATTATTTTGCCTAGAGCTAATATGTAGAATACTTACATAGCTTAATAACATTGTAGCTTGGCTGTGAAAAAGGAAAAATAACATACTCTGAATAGCATTCTACAATCACTATAAAATAAGTCTTGCACTGTAAGTTGAAACCGCTCCGCAGACCACCCCACATAATATGCATAGATTAAAAGAGTGCCCATAATAATACTCGAAGTTTTGTCCCAAATTAACTGGAAATGCGATAAAAATATCATTTATAATACGCCCTGTACGCGTCAATCAAAGATAACCATCTGCGGACTAAGTCACTTTGTACTGCGGGGCGTTTTCAGCTTTCAGTGTAAGAACAAATGATGGCAATATGTGTTTTTCTATTTCTAAGAGCACAAAATATGGATTACAGATTATCTCACAAAAATATTTTTCAACAACTAATGTGTAATATGATGTCTTTATTATTATTACAACTGCCGTTATACACCTCAGAAAACGTTTTTTTTTTATTTGAAGAAAATAAATAATAATGTGTGACAGTTACTACAATTCGTTCCAAGCAAAATGTAGAAAGTAAATAATGATAATACGACTAGATACATGTTTTGTTATAAATTTAACAAGTTTTAAGAAAATGTCCTACTTAAATGTGATTAAATATCACATAAACGCTTAATTCATAGTAAAAATTTAGAGATTTACTCACCAGATTAAAAGGAAAATACGATTAAATGAGAAAACTCTTCATTATTTTTAAATAAAATACGTAGACTTATCTTTATTTTATTCAATAATTATCTTTACATAGTAACTGAATATTTTCTATCATCTTTTATTTCATTTTTTTAAATTTTTTTATACAAGTACTAGACACAACATTTACTTAAATTGTCTTAAAATCTAATTTATGGTACAAAATCTTAGTTTCTCTTCGTATTTTTATTTTTATACTTATGTTTTTTCTTAAAATTTATTTGAATTTTATTTTTTTTATGATGACTACATTTGAGTTAAGCTAAATGGTAAAATATTGATTTTCAGTTTAAAATTATAGTATTTCATCATCTCATGTCTAATCTAACTTAAATAGATAAATGCCTTTTCATTTTATTTGGTCTCTATCTTAGCTAATCATGTTGAGCTTGGTAACACAAAAATCGTTAAAAAAATTGTTGAGAAAATTGAAAATACGATGGAAAATAAAGTGCTTTTCAATTGATTTGAACTACTAAAAAATTCCTTGTCTAACAATCCATGTAAAACAGCTGGTTGAGCAGAAGGTTCTTGATCTAGTAAATTAATTGTTAATTAGCGTTTTTTTAATGAAATAAAGTGAAATGATAGCTTACCTTCAGATGCGGTTGTGAAATGGAATATGCTTGATAACTTATTCCAACCATGCTCATTTCTTGCCTGTAATTTTGCCTCATAATTTGTTGCCGGAGTCAATCCTTTGATTAGGAAACTTCGTCGATGCCGTGTATTTGTTTGGACATGTTCATACCCAGCAAAACTTCTGTATCTCAAACCTTGTTCGTCATAAACTTCGGGAATTACAACATTTTCCCACTGATTTTCCAAGCCAAGTCCATACGGACTGTTATATTTGTTAGCTGAGAAAATTTGATTTTCCTTGTCATGATACATGTAACTTTTCGCCAGTTGTTTCCTGTAAAATAACCGATATTCTCGGATTGGGGAGTAACTTTGAACGGTCCATGTGATATTATATTGATCACGGTAGTGTCCTAATGTTGGCTATACAATTTTAAATGTAATGTTATTAAATTACGTTAACAAAGTAATAATATGAAACTTACCGAATCAAAAAAACAAATTGATGGAATTCCACTGAGAGTCAAGTAGCCACGATCTCTTCCCAAGCTATTTGACGCTTGACATGTGTAATTGCCCAAATCAGAGTACGTTACATTGCGTATTATCAAACTATATTTGTTGCCTCGATTCTATTTTTATGTTAAATTCATGAATTGTAACAATGAAAAGAAAAAAATTTAATAAAAAAGTAATTAAAGTGTGATTCAGATACATTTTTTTTTACTTTTAACGTACAAAAAATACAACAAACAAAGTACTCATTTAATAGAATTTAATTAAAATCCATCATCAACAGTTGTCAGATTCCAAATGATGAGGAGACATAACCATTTTTGTGGTTGTTATTTTAATGTTTTTACTTTTGCACAACAATTTTTGTATGGAAATGAATTTGATAAAGGTAAACATTGTCTACCTTTTTTATTTTACTTTGCAGTTAAAGAAAAGTTTCAGATGTGTTTTTTTTCTGTGTGTTTTCTCTGGTGATCTATTTTAAGATAAGATAAATCATGGATAAATTTAATTTCATTTACAAGTTTTTTACATAAAAATGAAATGGAAAAAAGTATTCACTTGTCATGGCTAATTTGGATTTAATTGAATCCATTATTCGTTTTGTATGTTAATTATTTTGTATGAAAATTTTCCTTTTGATTGCACTTTTGATGGAAGTTGAAGAAAATATTAAACGAATTTTAATTTCAAGTAAAATAAACTATAATAAAATAGCATGAAACGATGTTCAAAAGTTAATTATTATAAGCCAATTTAAAGGAAAATATAAAGTTAGTAGCATGATACTGAAGTTATGAACGGATGGCTCATTAAACCCAAGTTTCATGTTAAACAAAACTTTGTTAAAAGTTGTAAATAGATTATTCATAAGGTTTTGCAATGAAATAATTATTTTACATAAATTGTGTTTTATCGGTTGTGTTAAATGAATAAGTAAGCAATTGTTTTTCCTTAACTGCATGAACAAGGTAAAAACCAAACTATTAAAAGTTTATCAAGTGATCGATATAAGATTTTGTGTAAAGTTTATGTTTAATATATTAAAAACCAATATTTTATAAACATCATTAACACATCAATAGTTTACACAGAGTAAGAACATTCGTCTGGTTCATTATTTACATGTAAGAATAAATTTATCTTTGAGAGGATATACTCAAGTTAACAGAGCATGGATAAATTGAATATTTATTTGCTTACCTGTTGAGAATGTTGTTCTGTGGTGCCAAGTTGAGTGGTATCTTTATACCAGATAACATGAGGTTGTGGTTCTGCATGAACAACACAAGTCAATTGTGCTTCAAATCCAACTCCTGTATGGATGAATCCTCTTTCTACTTCAATGTCAGGTGCATCTGAAATTGAATTGTGATTTAAATGATTTTCATGATAAAAGAAATTGACTTACATAAAACATTGACAAATATTTCACGTGTATCTGTTTGTCCGACACGATTATCAGCTGTACATCGATAAAGTCCGGCTGTGTGTCTTGTTGCATGCATAATTTCAAGTACATTTCCCGTTACATTTGCCTCACCATTTGGCATCACATTGTTTTTACGTGTCCATATAACTTTAGGTTGGGGATTGCCACTTGCACGACATTCCAATCGTATGGCTGATCCTTTTGATGCATCTAATCGACTTGGTGGTTGGACAAAATCAATTTTTGGTGGTATCATAACTTCTAATGTATGGACAATTTCACGTGGCACAATTGTACCTAATTGACAGACGTAATCACCCGCATCTGATGTTCGGACATCTTTGATTTCCAAATTGTAACCATGTGATGTTGATCCTGTACTGGTACCGGGTGTTGCAAGGGGTGAAGGCATAAGTCGAATACGAGGATTCATATTGACTTTCACGGGACCTGCTGTGAGAATAGCAATATCTTTTTTCCATGCTAGGACATAATCTTCAGGTTTATCTACAAAAAAATTAAAATGAGTCTATTTTCATATCATTTCATGTCATAAAATAACTTTTTTTACCAGTTTCATTAATTTTACAGGGCAAGATGACAGTTGACCCAATTGCAATACTGTATTTTTGTCCTAATGTTAAAAATCCTGGAGTGTATTTATCATCTTCAATATAATTATCTTGGAATTTGCTACTACTACTGCTAGGTGTTGTTTCAGTTCCTTAAAAAATTTAAATTAAACGTAAAAAAAATTAGATAAGTTTAAGGGTTAATACAAAAAAATAAGAGACAATAAAAGGTACGATCATTGTTAAATAATTCAACAATAAAATTAAAATAAAATCATTTCAAAATTGCCTTTTAGCTGTCATGACAATCTTAAACAATAGAATAGTAAGACAATTATTAGTATTTTTTTCAGTTTACTACATTTTTAATGTACTTGCCGGTAAAGTATAGACATTATTGTATTACAATTGTCATGATAATAAATTTCGCAAAGAAAAAATGTATAAAAGAACGAAGACAAAGTAATTATTTTCAAGCTGTGACTAGGTTGGCTTTTATTTAAATGAAAAACAGGATTTATATCTCTTCTCCTATCATTTTCATTTTCTTAATATTTCAAGATTTGCAAGATGAAAATAAAAAATACAAGAATAAATTAAATTTTTCTCAGATAAAACTTGACAGTTGATGATCTCCTTGTACAAGAGACTCATCCACATATTTTTTTATATTAAAAAAGAGCATAAGATAAATGCTTTCTTCTAGTTCAATGGAACTGGAAAATTTGCTTTGCTGTTATTCTACAGCAATGTTTGCCTTATCTTCCAGAAAATCCTTATGTATTTTGGATTACCTGGAAGATAAGTGGTAGATTTGCGAGATTTGATTATGACAACATTAATACGATTATTTATATTAAAATAAAAACCATTGAAACTATAAATAGTTATTGTAAGTATTTTCAGGTTAACATTAAAAAAATCAGTATTGAAATCCTTAGGCGATGTTGTATTATTAGCTCATTTTTTTACAGAAGCTATTATTATGATTATTTATATTATATCACTATTTATTACATAAATATTAGCATACAATTCCACCAAGTAGTATCTATACAACTGCTAATTACTTTAAATTATCATTACTCTATACTGCATTTCAAAAAAATTTACTCAATAATGCGTTACAAGAAAAATTACCAAAGGGTAATGTCAAATCACTGTAATAGTCAAAACAAGAAAAATTCTTCAAATAACATCGTGAGTTGGCACAATTTAAAACATTATAGATTTATTTTAAATAAAATTCAAATTAAAATTATTTTCTTTGTAAGTAGGAATCTTCTAAATTGTAAAATAACCTTTTATCACCTGATTTACAGATTAAAATACAGATATTTTTGTTTCTTATTAAAAAATAACATTAGAATGAGCGAGTCAGAATTGTCGGATGTAATTGATCTGTCTGGTTCACAGGTGGAAGTATACCTTTCGGATGAGGACACTATCTTAGAGACTCCTGAAGTTTCAAATATTACACAGGGAATTTTAACTTCAACATTGAAAGAGGAATCCGCTGATGATAGTTGGTGGACCGTTAATAGAGGTCGAAGAAGGAAAAAAAGTGTTAAAATATTTTCTCCAGATTCGAGCGGGGATCAAAAACCATTGCCCAAAAGGGAAAAAAATAACTCATTTAATCAAATTGCCATGGCTTCTGCTGGTCCCAGTAATAATTCAATGGATACTTCTGGTGTAATAAAAAGGAAAAAAATGTTCTTTTCGAAATCTGATTATCCGAATACGGTCATGAATATTGATGAATTTTCGGAATTTTTTGAAATCATCAGTAAAGGAAGGTCAACTTATTTGGAGAATGGAGTTAGTGCTATGGATAAAGTGAAGATAGATGATTTAAAATTTGAAGATGGGGGTATAAAAATGTGGATTTCGGACGGATTTTCTGAAACATGGGTAAAGAATTTATTAAATAATGTAGATGGGTTCGCGTGGATTGAAAATGATAGTAAAGATGAATTGATTAAATGCAACATAAAAATTTTAAAAAGAAAAACGTTATATTCCGAGGAAGAGTTCATCAGCCAGCTGGTGGCGGGAAACAGAGGTCTTCAGATTAAGAAACTTGAGCTCATTAGCAAATCATCATTGCCTGATGGTATTTATCAGATCGTGACGTTCAAGTTGGATCGTGGTGCGGTGGATTATTTAGAAAAAATTAATGGTCGCGTACAATTTGATTTAATGAAAACATACATTAACTTTCCTAGGAGCAACCCAGCTAAAAAAGTCAAACTTGATGGAGTTTAAATTAAATATCATAAATAAAAAAAGAAAAAAATTACAAAAAGTGCTCCAAAATGAAAAAATGAAATCTGAAATAAAGAAACATGAATTTATAAAGTACATTTATTGGGTTTTATTTAAAAATCTAGATTTAACTGGTATTCTCATCAAAGCTGAATTTGCAGAAGAAAAAATGCAAATAGTTTTATGCTCGGCATATTATAAAATTTTGAATTTTCATCATAGGACATTTACAGTAGGTATGGTAATATTGCAAGAAAAAAATTACAAATTTATGTACCGTAAAGAACATAATATTGAAGTTTGGAATTTGAAGAAATTTGATTTTCAACTGGCAGTTAAATTTTACTTCATGATCTTAAAGGAATGGGGATAAAGTTCTTACAAATTAATACTGGAAAACGAATTAATGCTGCCAACTTACTTGAAAATAAGTTAATAAGTGAGAAGATAGATGTCGCTTTAATACAAGAACCTTACAGAGATACTAAAGGAGTAATAAAAGGTTTACCTAATGGCGAACTGATATACAATGTAGATTCTCAAAACCGTTCAAGGAGTTGTATTTGGCTAAAAACGGGGCATAAATTTGCTCCTCTTACACAATTTTGTACAATGGATGTGACAACTGTACTACTTAATGTAGAATTTGGAGATGAAAAGATGCAAATCGTTCTATGCTCAGCTTATTTTGATCAAACAAAAAACTTCCCTATCGAATTTAAACTTTTACTAGAATACTGCAAGACAAATAAGAAACAAATTATTTTTGGTGCTGACGTTAACTCACATCATGAATTGTTTGGATCAAAATCTCAAGATAAAAGAGGAGAAGAGCTCATTGAGCTATTAGTTAAATACGATATGTATATTTTGAATAGCAGCTCTACATATACACCAACTTTTGTTACCAATAGAAGTGATGAAGTAATCGATGTTACACTAACATCAAGATATATTGCAAGTAAGCTAGAAAATTGGCATATCTCAGATGAGGAATCTTTGTCTGATCATAAATACATAAAATTTGATTGGCCAGAGGTAAAACAAATTAAACAAAAATTTAGAGTACCAAAATCAACAAATTGGGAAATGTACACAGAAGCACTACAAGAAGAATTGAAAAACTCGAGTGTTATCATTAACTCAGTTGAAGACATCGACAAGTTGGCAATTAAAATACAAGAATCTATCATTAAGGCGTATCACAAGTCATGTCCAGAAATTAACTTTACTTCTAAAAAGAATTCTATTTGGTGGAACTCGAAACTCCGGGATATGAAAAGAGTTACAAGAAAGAAATGGAATTATGGTAGAACAAATCAGATAGCAAGAGAATTACATCGAAAGAACCTAACAGAGTATAATAAAGAAATAAGAAAGTCAAAACGAGCAAATTTTAAAAAACTATGTAAAGAAATTAATGATTTACCAAGTAGTGCAAGACTACATAAATTGCTGTCCAAGACACATATAAATAGACTTGGTTCGTTGAAAAAATCTGATGGAAGCGTAACTGTAAATGAAGAAGAAACAATTGTAGAACTCACAAATGCTCATTTTCCAGGATCAATACCAACCACACACGTATGTGAATCTGATGACATTTGCAATCCTACGGATTATCATATTTCGACCAACATATTTTCAGTAAACAAAATAAAATGGGCGATAAACTCTTTCAAACCCTACAAATCAGCAGGTCCCGATGAAATTTTTCCAGCTTTGCTTCAACAAGGATTAAACATATTGATGCCTTTTATAAGACAACTTTTCATTGAAAGCCATAGATATGGTTACATACCTCAACCTTGGAGAAAAGTAAAGGTTACTTACATACCTAAACCAGGTAAATTAGCATACGATTCAACAAGTTCTTTCAGACCTATAAGCATGTCACCGTTTTTACTAAAATCAGAAGAAAAAATTCTGGATCGGCATATTAGAGACACTACGTTGATTGAATTCCCATTACAAGTTAAGCAATTTGGATATCAAGAGGGTAAGTCAACTATTTCTGCTCTTAAATCATTAGTCTTAAGAATTGAAGATACCATAAAATATAAAGAAACCTTATTAAGCGCTTTTATTGATATTGAAGGAGCATTTAATATGATTCCATATCAATCAATTGAAAACGAATTGAATGAGAGAAATGTAGACATTGGAACGACAAAATGGATTCTATCAATGTTAAAAAGTAGGATTATGTGCATACAACTTGTGGATATATCGAGATCATTCATTACAACAAGAGGATGTCCTCAAGGTGGAGTTTTATCTCCTCTTCTGTGGATACTTGCATCAGATAGTTTCATAAAATTGTTAGTGCAAGAACAGTTTCATGTCGAAGGATTTGCTGATGATTTTGTTATCAGTGTTAGAGGAAAATTTGGAAGCACTATCGGTGAAAGGATGCAAAGGGCTTTCAAGATTATAGAAGATTGGTGTATTCCAAGAAATTTAAAAATTAATCCCAGAAAAACGGAAGTAATCGCATTTGGAAATGGATATAAAGAAAAACTGAACATTAAGCGACTTAACCTTTTTGGAGAAGAAGTAACAGTCAAGAAAAAGTGCTCAGATAGTGTGAAATATCTAGGAGTATACATAGATACAGGACTTACTTGGAATGCCCATATCGAATATGTTATTAGTAAAGCAATAAAAGTAATCTGGACTTGTAAAAATATGATCGGAAAAACCTGGGGTCTTAATTCTAAAATAATGCTATGGATGTACAAAATGTTAGTCAGACCTGTGATCTCTTATGGAGCAATAGTCTGGTGGAAAAAAACCGAACAAATTACAGTACAACAGAAACTTCAAAAGGTACAACGGCTAATACTTCTAATGATGACGAGATGTATGCGAACAGCACCAAGTACTTCATTAGAAATTTTACTTGATATAGCACCACTGCACTTGTGGATACAGCAAGAGGCTATACAGACCAACTATAAGAACAGCGTAAGTGGAAAAATTGAAAATAGAAAGCTAGTCGACGATGAGCTTGTGCATACAGTTGCCTACCAAGATGTACTTACATTTCCGGAATCAGACTGGATGATACCAAAACATGATTTCCAAAAGAGCTTTGAAGTCTTAATACCTTTAAGAGAAGAATGGTTAAACAACTCAATAAATTTTGAGCCCAACTCGGTTATCTGTTATACGGATGGATCAAAAACTGAAAGCGGTACTGGTTCAGGAGTATTTATCGCCTCAGAGTATAGTGAGACTTATGAAAGTGTAGGAAAATATGCGACTGTTTTTATGTCTGAAGTACACGCAATTTACCTATGTGTTAAAAGATGCCTAGAGAAGAAGTATAATAACAAAAACATTTACATTATGTCGGATAGTCAAGCTGCACTTAAAGCACTCCAGCAATTTAGAGTCAATTCAAAAATTATTTGGAAATGTTTGGAAAAAATATATCAACTCACTAAAAACAACACTTTAAAATTTATCTGGGTACCAGGACATAGTAATATTGATGGTAATGAAGTCGCTGATAGGTTAGCTAGAGAAGGATCAGCATCTACATTTGCAGGAGAAGAACCTTGCTTAGGTATCGCATTAACAACGGCCAAATCTGCCATATTTGAATGGCTTATTGACAAATCAACTTTGTATTGGGAAGATCAAAGGATGTATCATTCACAACATGTACACAACTTCATACCTAAAAGGTCAGTAGCACGCACAAGAGAGTTGCTGGGAATGAGTGTGGTTCAGGTGAGAGTACTGGTTGCATTCCTAACAGGACATGCCAGAGTGCTCAAACACTTGAAGAACATGCATCTTAGCAATACAGACTTGTGCAGAATTTGTGAAGAGGAAGAGGAAACTGCGGAACATATACTGTGCTCTTGTAGAGGATTGGAAAATAGAAGAAGAAAGTATTTTGGTTGTTTGAACGGACAAATAAATCCAACAGCCTTATTTGATTTCAACTTGCACGAAATTTACAACTTCTTAAAAGGAATTCCAATTGTGAAAAGTGAATACAATCTTGGGTAAGTCGTAAGACAGCCCACAAAAAGCCCAACACTAAGTGGCTGAGGTGGGTATACCCTCATATAATCATCATCATCAGCTTTAAATAATTTTCACACATAAATGTATGTCTTTGCATTGTTGGCAAGCACCCATCTTAAATTCTCATATAAACATGGAAAAATATTAAGTTTCAAGGTATATTTTGTGTTCTTTAAGCAGTATTACATCATCACAATGCAATTTAGATTCATATGTCAGACAAAATGGATGAAGTATTGCACTAAGATGACACAAAATACGAGTAAAGTAAATAAAATAATTTCACAAGTCAAGTGTAAGTTGTCGCATTGTCATTTTTCATGGTCTCATGAATAAACTGAAATGAAAATTATCTTGAAAAAAGCATTGTTTTAACAAAAATTAAGGATTTATGAAAGAAGATTAGGGTAAATTATTGTTTTTAAATGATAAATTTTGATGAATCCCCAAATTTTTTTTTGATGTTGATTAAAATAAACTCACAATTTACATCCCTTTTTCCTTGTTTTTGATCCCAAATTAAATTATTTGAAGACCAAAACTATTTTCCTTAATGACTTGAACTCACCACTTGACCGAAATTAACATACATAGTTTTTTTTTACCTCCTAACAAAGTGATCCATTAAATGAGGAATAAAAAATATGTAACACTATTTTTTTTCTATTTCATTTATCAAAGAGAATGTTCGCTCATTCATTATAATTTCATGTGTTTTTTTTAGAACCTTATCCATTTAACGACGACTATGATGATGATGATATAAAAAAAAATGAAAGGGAATGCAAGAGAAAAAGTTTTGTAATCACACACACACACAAAAAATAAAATTATAAAAAAAAACTTAAATAAGGGAAAAACTTTTACACACTGATAATTTATGACTATATGGAACATTTAATGGCTTGATGCAGCATTCCGGATATTAAGTAAATAATTTTATACTATAAAAATTTTCATGAGTTGATTAATTATGTGAGGCCTTGTTATAAAATATAACATTAAAGTACGTGAGGTATCTAAAATTTTCATTTTTCCTTCAATAAATAGAATAAATTGCAATAATTAAGTTACCAAACATAATATTTTATAACCACTTTTTTTGGATTGGTTATTTGAATATTAAATTTCTGTGTGAATTTCATTGCAAACAAAACAATATTTTATTGAAATAAATTTCCGACAATTATTAAATAGGGAAGTGTATTTATTATTTATTGAACTGTATTAATATTTGAAATATATCAAAAATTGGAGGAATATTAGGCATTCCAGGTACTTTTGATGAAAAATCGGGACTAGTGAAATAAAAAATCGGGATTTGAAAGCAAAAAGCGGGACAGTTAAAAACTATTCAGTTTTTACTAGGCTGAAGCTATCAACGACCTCATCAACCACCTTGTCAGAACCCTAGAACCCTTTCTGTCATGCTCGAAGTGTTATAAACGACTTTTAACATGACTTTCTGTTTTTTTTGTTTTTTAAAAACTTTTTTCTTTACACAAAAATTTTAATTTATTTAAAAATTTTAATTTAAAAAGCCCACTCAGCGCCCCCTGAAGGATCGAATCGAAAAACTCAGATCGTTAAAACTTGGAACAAATGAAAGACAAATTGGGAATCGGGACATAAATCAACTTTGAAGGTGTTACATGTTCACAACTTAAGTAAACTAACTTAAATTTTGATAAAATACATTTATAGTTCAATTTAATTAAATCTTCCCTTTTACACAAAACAGGCCATAAGGCAATTGGAGTGATTCAGAGGTAAGCTAATACATTCTAAAGGTGAAAAAAACCCTCATAATTGGACATTGATTCAAAAATCGGGATTATCCCGTCTAAAGTGCGCAAATGGTATGCCTAAGCAATATCACAATATAAATAAGTCAGAAATAAGTAAATTTACGTTAAAAAATAATAAACATTTTAACAAGAATTGTTAAAATTATAATAGAATTTAATTAGGGACCACAGAGCTCGTATGTGGTTTGAACTAAACATAAAATGATTAGAGAATATGTTTTACTGCATTGTCTCACTTTTTAATGATCTTAATAAATTATGTTATCACATGGGACATGTTGCCATATTAACTTTATTTAGGGTCTTCCAATTTCATTTGGTGTTTCTTGTCACATTTTTAAAAAAAAAACCATGGGGGATGGGTGTGTATATATTTCTCTCAATATATTTTTCAAAAATTTTTTGAAGCATGAAACAAAGTTATATGAAAAGTATTTATAATTTATTTTGTAATTATTAGTTTGCAGTTCGTTTATTAGTGGGATTTTACGATTCTTCTCATAGAAGAAGACTTGAAAATGAATGAGATTAAACAGCAAATTCGCCAATATTTTGGCCATTTTCAAATATACTTTGATATCTTTTCTGTATATTATTGGAAATTTTCTCCAAAATAATCCCGACTCACAATAACTCCGCAGAATGGAAAACTAGGACCGAATATATGCACCCATACATGTTTGACACTAAAAGAAAAACAAAAATGTGTTTCTCGTAAAAATGAAATATGGCTTTGAAACAAATTATACAAAACTTGATAATGGTGTTTGATAAGTGTTTTATTTCAAAAAAATTAAAAAAAAATTTTCATGAAAATAAAAAAAATCGGTAAAATATGACAGCATTTGGATTGTTTAGCATACAGATTTTAATAAAATTTACAATAATACATTGCTGCCATGGGTTTTGAAAAATAACGTTTTTAAATTAAAAAAAAAAAACAGTTTGCCTCAAGAATTATTGTTCTTCTGAAAATATATGAAAAAAATATATCCCCCAGGATTTTTTCAAGAAAAACCGTGGGTGGGGTGACAAGAAACACCAAATGAAATTGGAAGACCCTTATACAAGGCATGTAAGAACTTTAATCAAGACAAGTGAAAATTTAAATTTAAACAAGTCCATATTTGACAAGAAAATTTAAAATATAAGCAGATTTTTTTTTAATGTTTATTTTATCCATAAATATGTTAAATGTAATAACAGGCGGGAGAATTTTCCTCTGAATATTCTTTGAAATTTATTACTGTCACATGAAAACAAGATAAGGGACTCGTTAAACTTTTAATATCTATATTGAATGTGTTGTTCAATCCAAAAAATCAAATTCAAATGAGAAATAACCAAAAATTTCAACATTTTCATTTCAATGAAAGTTTAAATTCAAAAGTGGTCCCACTCTAACGTAATGATAATAAAAATAATAATAATAATGAAAACCGTTTACAAGTATTTTACGATTCAGGATCTGGTGTCACATCCTTTAAGTGTAAAATTTCTTTTTATATGCATTTTATGCTGTAACACTATCTTACACAAAAATAAGGTTAAATAAAAAAAACAGCTATAACAAGTATCAAAGCCACACTCACATACACATACACTAAATAGATAAATAAAAAGCGACATGTATTAGCTAAAAACTGTTTGTGTTGGTGTGTAAGTGTATTTTTTTTATGTGTGTGGTGAATCTTTATCCTTTTTACGGTCTTTTTTTGTAGTAAATCTGTGTAATACTCCACTTTTATCTTGTTTATGCTTATGTCAACGTCATGAAAAATAAAGCAAAAAAAAATAAGAAAACATCCGTTTATATTCTCATGTAAAGGTATCATACAAAACTCGTGCTTTTTGTAGAGAGATTGATTCTTTTTGAAATATCCGATAAAGGGGAAACAGATACAGAACCTTTTTTTTCTTGAATTAAATTGGTTAATGGATTTTTAGTGCTTTATTTCGTATTTTTTTCAGATTTACGTTTTTATTTGTCCTTCAATGGCTTACAATAACATTAATTTTTATTTATAAGATAATTTAAAATTACGATCAGTCAAGTAGATATAAAAGTTGATTTATCAAAACCAATTTCACTCCTACCTCTTCTGTGAGTGAGTCTGACTTAAATTCATTTTTTGCTTAAGTTAAATTTTTTTTGTTACAGTAGCGGTCTAACAAATAAAAGCATAAATTGATATTATTTTCTTATCTGTTTTTTTTTTTCCTTGTAAAACTGACCCATTGTGCCTTGAAGGCTAATGTATGGTAGAGTGAAAACAAATGTCTTGTCATTTTATGAACTTTAACAAAAAAAAACAAAACTTTTCTCTTACAAAAAAAGAGAATTATGGTAAAAAAAAAGTTGTAAATTACAAATGTATTGAATGTTTATCAACTTTCACAAATCAAGATCGTATTACAATTTATTTACATCAAAAATGAACATGAAATTGGTTTTTATACTGCTTGTTTTTAGACTCCACATTCCTATTAGGAAGTTTGACAACTTGTCAAACAACTAAAGAAAGTTCAATTCATGATAGAATGATTCAATTAATTTTCCTTTTTTTCCATGTTTATTTATTTTTTTTTTTTGAAATGGAAAATGGATTTATCAAACTTTATCATGTACATAAAATGATAAATGTGACAATTATAGGAAATAAGTAATAATAAAAACAAATTATTTCCATTTTTTCATTAGATTTGATTGATTAAAATGAAAATAACCAGGCAGCTCCATTATGTTAGCGTTTTTCCATGTAATCGAAGACAAGTCGAATATCCTTGACAAGGTCTGTAATTTTACATTCAAGTTAACATTTATCTGTCACATCACCGCAAAATTTAATATTTATTGTGACATTGTATAACCAAGCACATGTATTGTTTTTTCCTTGAATCCATCACCGAAATGATGTGACAAGAATAAGACAAAAAAGACAAGGAAATAATAATATGTGTCGTCTTTATATTTCTTTGCCATTTTAAAGACATGCAATGGAACAATGGAAAGGATAATGCCTGAAAATTCACTTGAATACGTTATATTGTTCATTTCTTCATCTTACACATTCATTTTTTTTTTGAATTCACAGATGTATACGTACATGAAAATCGACCCATTTCATTTGGAGTGACACATGAGTACCATCAAATTTTAAGTAGAATAGATTAAAATAAAATTATGTTTTTATTATTATTAAGATTGGTATGGAAGAAAATAATATTTGTGTATATTGGAAAAATTTTTATGTTAGACGTGAGTAAGTGGGAAAAGGGTTTTATTCATACCATTCATATTTTTGTAAAAGGATTTGGAGTGTCCTTTCAATGATTGGACATGAAAAAAAAGGAAATTAATTCATTATGAAATTTAAAGCCTAAAATTATTAGAATTAAATTACTGTAAGCGAATGATGAAAATTTTCCATTTCCCTTAAATTAAGCAAAAAAATCACAAATGATGCGTAAATGTGTTTAATCAACCAAAACTGTATGATGACTGATTTCTAAAAGAAATTTTTGTATCTCTCTTTTTTTTCAACTTGTTTTTTTTTTTGTTATTTTGAAGGACGACGACAACATGTCTTTTGTTTGCTATTTTCTATTCGATATTATTATCATCATTTTTTTCCTTCCATTTTAGTAGTGTCCTTTTCATTTATCCTATATCCGATTATTTAGCGTTCACATTATAGCAAAATCATAGCAAAACATATATATGAAAATAATAATAATGTATATGTTTACCCAAGTAATGAATTCCTTCATCCATCATCATCAACATCCTGGTAACTTATTTAGGACAATTTAGTGAACAAACATCATCAAACACACATATCTTTAGTGAAAAATCACAATGAAGAGGAAGAGACTGTTACCAGTTTACTTAGATATGATATGTGATACGTATGTGAATATTTGATAATATGAGATACATAAATTTACAAAGAAAATATTTTGACAAGTATTGTGTCCTTTTATTGTTACTACATTAAATTAAAATGTTACTTTAAGTTTTTAGACAAATTTAATTAAGTGAAGTGTTTCCGTTGAAATTTGTTAATAAAATTATTAAATTTCTTAGTGTCATTTTTTCTCTGTGACTGCACTGAAATTTCAGACTAAATGAAACTGGTAAGCCCATTATAAGCTCTGTATCTAGAGTGATTCCACCAACATTGTGAGTTTAAAACAAAACCCTGACATAGAAATGATTAATCATATTCTGGGTTATTTTTATGACTGAATTCAATTAATATCGCTCATGAAAAAGTCAATGTATAAAAATTTATTATTTAAGCACTTTTTAGCGCATTTCTTAAAAATGCCTGTATTGGGGGCGCTCATGCTGTCTGTCTGTGTCACTTTCATAATGGCCGACCGACCCAAAATGGTGGACTTATAGTGATAATTCATTGTCAGGGTAATCCCGATTCAGCCTCTGGCTGGTTTTGGCCACTTTAGTGGTATGCTAAGTTAAAAGCATAAAGATGTTGGACTAATAAAACATTATGGAAGCTAGGTTATGTGACTTTAGAGCACCCACAAAGCTCAAACAAGTTCAATTCAGTTTTGTGAGCTTTGAGCACTCATCAAGCTCATGCAGTACAATCAGGATTTGTCAGAATTAGTTAGAAGTCATTTAGAAGTTATTCAGAAGTTATTTACAAGTTATCAAAAAGTTATTAAACAGTTATCAAGGAGTCATTCTTGAGTTATTTAAGACGTAGGATTTCAAGACCGTTTTGAAGAGCACTACAATTGTTTTTTTCTTCAGTTGATCAGTTAGCTTGTTAAAATTCGATAATCCAGTGTCCAAAATAGTGGACCTACTCAAAATGGCTGATTGGCCCGAAATGGAAGTGTCTGCTCCAAAATGACACACTAACTCAAAATGGGCGATGATTCATAGAAATGCGCTCGTGATAATCGTTCACGATCACGTTTTAATTTATTTTTTATATTTTTAACTCTTTTATGCTCTTTATTGTACCTTATCGCTTTACACCAGCGCACCAGAAAGAATAAAAATCACCCTGTATGAAGAAAAAAAAACATTTAAAAGCGAGCTTGAATCCATAGGACATTTAATTACCATCAATTTTTGATATGAAATGAAACAATAATAGTAAAAAATTATAAGTTGAAAGGTAATAACAATAAAAATTATTATTTTATTGTCATTTTTTTCCTGTTTCTCTTTCAAAACACAAAATAGGGATTGCAATTAATGTTACTTTTGTTATATTTTAGAAGCGTGTTATTTACGAGTATAATTGATGTTGTATTCTCGTGTCCTTTGTACAGCCTTAGTTTAGTATGTAAAGGGTTTAATTGATTCACTTGGCACTTGTAACAGATTGGCCATATGAGCAATGTGACAAATTAATGAAAGGGAGCAGTCGATCTTCTTGTAAAAGTTAAGTTCAGCGTAAATTTTAAACAAAATCATTCAGGATGCTATGGTCGTTAATTCTTTTTAATCCACCCCTGCTTGGCACTATCAGCCTGTGGGTGGTTTGTGGTATATTTTCAACGTATGGTGTGAACTTATTTTAAACAAATTTTCTAAAAAAAAGAAAATGATAAGTATTAATTTTTCATGTAATTCCATAATAAAATTATGGTTCATCGTATGTTAATTTCATTATAAATTGGTGGCACCATCATTAAATTTCGGTTCAAAGCTATGAATTTAATTAATTCAAGGTAATTATTTTCAGGTAAATCAATCATCAAACACATTTAAATGATTTATCATTAACGATCAGAATAAAATTAGCGTTAAACATGGATTGACATTATTGCAATAAAGTTTTTCTTTGCATATCTGGATTTATTTTGCATTGAAATTGATCACATGTGAAAAAGTTTAAATTTTTCACGATTCCACTTACACTGACACACAAATTTTCTAAGACCATAAAAAAAACTTATCTAGTAGTTTTTTTAAATCACATTATTTTTTATTAGTATTTTATGCCTTGAAGCAAACGTTTTTTATTTAACTCGTATTAGTTGCATACAATTTTATTGCATTTTCTATCACATTCATTGGTAAAGTTGACATATTTAGTTTTTTTTTTAAAATATCTACTACTAAAATTTAATCAAATGCAGTCGAAAACAGATTTAAATTTACGTTTAATAAAAAAAAAAATATCCGAGGAAAACATTGAAAAATTTGCATGAACTAGTTGAATTTGTGCACATGAAAAAAACGCCGCACTATGCATTTTGTAGCATGTGAAATGGTATCATGTTACTTCTTTTTAAAAAAAAAATTATATAAAACCTCATATCAAATCCAATCTAACTTTTTCGATTGAACTTCTTCTGTAATTTTTTTTTTGGTTGCTGAATTGCTTTTGTGGCTTATCGTTGCTTGTTCCCTATGATTTTTTTTAAAATAGATTTAAAAAAAAGAACTAGTCTGAACAAATTTGTTTTTTGACGGTTTAATTCGTATTTATTGAATGTGATTTTTTTTTCAGAAGTGATCTCAATATATATTCACATTTTCTATCAAACATTTGTAGCAACACTTTATATTTCACCAATGGACCAGTTAGTTTAGAGATATAAAAAGCTAGTTTATTCAATGTAAATAGACTGTGTTTGAAAAAGGAAAATTAGATTTGAATACGTGCTAGCAATCCGTAAAATTTACCACTTTAAAAGCTTTTTGGTTATATCACTTTGAGTGAAATGGGTACCAATTCAACAGAAAAAAAAAGTTATATAAGGATAGGTCTAGAGAGACATCATTTGACTATTGTATTTTATTTTACCTTGCACACACACACACAGACACACACACACACACACACACACACACACACACACACACACACACACACACACACACACACACAC
>LN483905.1:31529-56624 GCA_900002565.1 Culicoides sonorensis
TTATTTTTTCTTTGTTATTCGTTCTGTATGTTTCCTGATTATTTGCCTTTTCTGAGAATATCAATGAAACTTTCATCGTAAACATTTCCACAATCACTAAACTTGTAATAAAAAGGTAACAACTGACAAATAAAATATATATGTCACTGGTTTAGGACTCTTCTTACTTTCTAGGTAAATGTTCTCCTTTTTGAAATGGGTGCTACTTTTACGTGATATGCAAATATTCCTTCCTATCTTCGTTTTTTTTTGTTACATTTATATTTTCATACAATCAATTCAATGTAACACCATATAAATGCCAAATCCAAGTGTATTTGAGGAAAATCCATAGAAAAATTCGATAACAAGCTGAATACGTGGACAGATTATGAAATATTTTATTAAACATACATGTATTGGAAAAGGATTGTGCTACTTTTGTGTCATGATATCGATATAAATGATAATGATGACAAGTTGCAAGAACAACTTTTTTTCTTTCGCTTTCTTATCATAATAAAGTCATTGTAAATTTCTTGATTAACAATTGTAAGAGATTTTTTTTCGTTGAAATTGAACATCCATTAATAATAATATTTCCTTAAATTTAATCATTACACGCACAATTAATCGGAAGACAAGCATACTTCTTATTTAAAGTCACGTTGATGAGCATTTTTTTTCATTATTGTTGATTCAGTTTGAAAAGAAACATTATTGAATTATTATTTGCTCTTTATCACAGCAAACAAGCGTCCATCTTGAGCATGAGAAAGAAGAAAAAAGAAAAAGAATATGACGAAAATGGCAATAAGAGGAAAATACTTATTATCAATAACAGGATTATAATGTCAATATGTACAAAACAGATTTTCTTTTATTTTGCGTCTTTATTGTATCGTCATTTCTTCCATTAACGTTGATGTCCTGTTATTATTTGATGAAATGAACTGTCAAATGAAGTTTTGTGATGAAAATGAAGAAAACCTTAAAAACATGAATTGAAGTCAAATCCTTATAAAGGTCATCGCTCCCTCATTTCAAATTTTTCGAGACAAACACACATATTTATTATCATCAAATAAAATGATAAATAAAAGGAATTCAGATTGTGATTGCCAAAGTAAACATTTTCATTGAAAACACTTACTGATTCTATTTTTATACATACACTGCCAACCCAAAACCAGTGGGACAGGCCAGTGGTACCACTGGTGACCCACTGGCCTCATACTGGTTTCCCACTGGTCCCACTGACCCTTTACTGGTGCCCACTAGTCTTCCACCGGTGCCCCACTGGTCTTCCACTGGCCTCCCACTGGTGACACACTGGTCTCATACTGGTTTCCCACTAGTCTCCCAATGGTGTCCCACTGATGCCCCACTGGTTAAAATGACCCACTAGTAACCAGTGGAAAACCCCACTGATTTTGGGTTGAGAGTGTACGTAATGCCATTACATGTCAATTTCTTCCGCTTTCTTTGTATAGTAATGCTCTCATAGTAATAACCTCGAAAACAACCCAAATACATAGTTATAATAAATCCTATTCATGAGCAATAATATAAATGAATATGGAATGAAAAGAAAATACAACAGACTGACTGATGTTAACATCTAAAGATTTTTTTATTTAAAGTCACAGTATTATGTTTTTCTTCCTCAGATTTTTACCAGTGACTGTTATCATTATGCATTGTGTCACGTTTGTAAGTCATACATTTTTTTTTCTCCTTATTTTTATTATAATAAATAATATATACATTTACGAATTGTTTGGTATCAAGATTTTTACTTATATTATACTTTATTTGCTTTTTAAACCGAGAATTGCGAATTTATTTTTTCAAGTACACATGAAGTGAGATGACACCACTATTTACACATCTTTCCTTGAATCGTTTTAAGATTTTTTTTTGGTTGACATTGCGTGAAATGTATTTATTATTATTGTACAACATTTCATTGTATGATCCAGAAAAAAGAGAAGGAATTTTGTATGAAATATATTTTTTTTTATTTCATTTAAAGCTTTTTAAGTGCACGAACATACATTTATAGCTTTGTGATGAATATGTTTTATTATTATATGAATTTTGTCTTGTAACAGAATGCTATTTTTGGTAAAAAAAAAGAGAAATAATATTATCACATTATTATGGGAGTAATAAAATTTTTGGAAGATTTCATTTTATTGACTGTCATACTGTTAGAATATAAATAATATTTTTTTTTTACTTAGATATCCATAAAAATGAAATTCATTTGAAATGTGCAAGTATTTCCTTCAATTTTTTTAGTTTTATCTTCTAAAATTGTTACAATTATTACAAAATTTAACAAAAAAAAATAAGATAAAAATAAAATAAAATTTTACTTATTACTTTGCTCATGTGAAGAATGCAGAAGCACTATAAAATTTAATTTCCAGCTCATTATACAGAGAGCTTTGAGTTTTTAACTTTAATAGAGATATAAAAGTAGTTTTATATTCATTTGGGAAATGAACAAATGTTTTAAGGTTTAAAATAAAAAAGTACGCTCTTTGCAAGGCATTTAATAAATTATACATGAGTTTTTTTTTACTTTCAAAGAAGATTAGCAAATCATCTGAGATCACAAATAATGGCTTTTAATAGTCTTAAGAGGCAATTTAGATTTTTTCTATCTTTAAAAGTGAAATACCTGGAATAAGTTCAGAGAAGAACGAAAATTTTTATTTCAATATTTTTTTTTTGCCTTAATTGCAGCATGAGATAAGAACCAGACTTGACTTAACATTAGTTTCATTAAGACAAGGAATCTGAATGTTTTAAATGAAATGTATTCGATGCTCCTAGTCATAAGATGTGCAAAAATGTTTAATGCAATTTTATGTCTGTTTTATGTTTAAAGCAAAAGTAAAAAATGTATGCTCTCTTCTTCAGTATTATTGCATTAACTCTGAAACACTATAAGGAAGAAAAATAATCCTTTTAAACATCACATTTTTATGTTAACACTTTTGTTTGAAAAAAAAATCACTATATATGAGAAATTTCATATTATTTTCCTTCCATTTTTGAACAAGTTCCTTATTTAAAAGAGAAAATTTTATTACATAATTAAAATTTTATTTGACTCCATTTCTCAGAAGGTACTCACTTTTTATAATAAAAACATAATGTGATTGTGAGCTTATGTATAATTTTTACTGATATATTTTTTGTTTTGTTTTAGGGTTAACTTTAAAATGAAGAAATTCAGAAGCAACACTGTGTAATTATGCACAAGTGATATATTCACTGTAAATGCTATTCGCGTCTCAGTCACTTGCTAGTTTTGGTCTCTTAATATATGAAATATCGACTTGGTCAGTTCAGCAAAGTTGCAGCTTGAAATATTTTCTAAAACTTTGCTTCAGGTCAAGTTTGATTAAAACTTACGAAAACATGATTTTTTTACCCAAAAATGTAAAAAATTGTTTTAAATTTATATTTTTCCTGTTGAAAATTCCCATTTTGTGTGTAAATTTTTTTGATTGTTAAACTTACAACACGGAACTGATGCACCAAAAATGCATTTAAAATGTTAATTTTTTTAATGAAATTTCATGGTACAAAAGGTTTCAGCGTATAAAATTATAAAGATTTTAATTAAATGAAAAAAATTAAGAAACTTGAAGAATTTCATTTGAAATTTCCTAGAATGGTAATGAAATTTAGTTGAAAATGAAAAAGAAAAAAAAACATACAACACAAAATAATTTTTATCTAAATACAATGTATAAATGTGTTAAAAAAAATAAATTTTAATAGCAGAAAACATCCTGAGGTAAGTTTTATCTCTTATTTGAATTTAAGTTTTCTTCTTTTTTCTGTTTATTTCTATTTCCTTAAAATACTGATACAAGATAAAACAATCAGAGAAGAAAATAGACACAATCTTATATGTTTTAAAGAATTTTTCAAACTATTTTCCGTTCATTGTTTATTTATACAATACTTTAAGCTAAATTTGTGCTTGTCTGTTTATTTTATACTTGCTGTTCAATGATTCGTATTTTTATTTCAACTATTGTTTATTTTTCACTTTTATACTTTTTATTGTTGTTAAAAATCACATTTCTTTTTTTATTTCAAAAACTAAATAAAAACTTTCATCAGTATAAGTGTCTTCAAATTGCATCTTTGGGGAATACGAACAGAAGTTTTTTTTTTAAATAAACGTAAATCTAAAGAGAAGACAAAACAAAATATAATTTTTGAATCAACAGAAATGAGTTTAAAAACAAAATTTCAAGGAAAATTTATAAATAAATAAATAAATAAATAAAAAAAACATTGAAAAATTAAGAAAACACTGCAGTTCCTCCTTTTCTTGCAAAAATGATAAGTTTTCACATTAGATTTTCCTGTATTTCACTTCATACGACGATTTTCTTTTAGTTTAAGTTTTATTCAATGTAAAAGCAATAATTGCAATGCTTTTGGGGCAGTTTGAGTTAAAACTTTCCTTTATATATAATTATTTATACGATTGTAATCGGTTCACGTAAAATCATGTCTTTGCCTTGACACACATTTACTTGATCTCGAGACTAGGGAAAATTTTGAATTTCAATTTCAAATAAACCTTCATATTAAAACTAATTTTATTTATTTATTTTTACAGATTAACTTAATGAAATTCGTATGTAATTGATAAAAACCAAAATACAGTGAGTTTTTAAAAGTTAACATCATTCTTTGTTGCTCTTTATGACTCTTCGTTAGTCTTTTTTATGACTCTTTATTGACCTTAATGACTCTTTGTGCATCTTTCATAGTCCTACCCAGTCCTGTTAACTCCTGAATTATCTTTATTACTCCTCATTGATCTTTATTGATCTTCATTAAACCTTAATTTGATTTTTTTTTCAAATTTATGACTCCTCATGACTCTTCATGACTCCTCATGACTCTTCATGACTCTTCATGACTCTTTATGACTCTTTGTGACTCTTCATGACTCTTGATTGATCCTAAATTTTTTTTTTATTTTTTTTTTAAAGAGTCAAAAAGAGTAATGAAGATCAATAAAGTTCAATAAAAATCAATAAATTTGAATAAAAGTGTTCAATGAATGAAAATTCCACATTTTTACGATCATTTATGATTTTTATTGAATTTTATTGATCTTCATTACTCTTTTTGACTCTTTGAAAAAAAATAAAAAAAAAATTTAGGATCAATCAAGAGTCATGAAGAGTCATAAAGAGTCATAAAGAGTCATGAAGAGTCATGGAGAGTCATGAGGAGTCATGAAGAGTCATGAGGAGTCATAAATTTGAAAAAAAAATCAAATTAAGGTTTAATGAAGATCAATAAAGATCAATCAGGAGTAATAAAGATAAATCAGGAGTTAAGAGGACTGGGTAGGACTATGAAAGATGCACAAAGAGTCATTGAGGTCAATAAAGAGTCATAAAAAAGACTAACGAAGAGTCATAAAGAGCAACAAAGACTGATGTTAACTTTTAAAAACTCACTGTAGAAAGCTAGTTGACGATGAACTTGTACGAGCAGTTGCCTACCAAGATGTACTTACATTTCAAGAATCAGACTGGATGATACCAAAACATGATTTTCAAGAGAGCTTTGATGTTTTAATACCTTTAAGAGAAGAATGGTTAAACAACTCAATAAATTTTGAGCCCAACATGGTTATCTGCTATACGGATGGATCAAAAACTAAAAGCGGTACAGGTTCAGGCGTATATATTTCCTCAGAGTACAGTGAGACTTGCGAAAGTGTAGAAAAATATGCGACTTTTTTATGTGTGAAGTACACGCAATTTACCTATGTGTCAAAAGATGTCTAGGAAAGAAGAAGAATAACAAAAATATTTACATTATTTCAGATAGCCAAGCTGCACTTGAAGCACTCCAACATTTTAGAGTTAGTTCGAAAATAGGTTGGAAATGTTTGGAAAAAATTTAACAACTCAACAAAAAAAAAAACACATTAAAATTTATCTCGGTACCAGGGCATAGTAATATTGATGGTAATGAAGTCGCTGATAGGTTAGCTAGAGAAGGATCAGCATCACATTTACAGGAGAAGAACCTTGATTGGGTATTGCACTAACAACGGCTAAATTTTCCATATTTGAATGGCTTATTGACTAATCTACTTTATATTAAATAAGTAAATAAGTCCAACAGCATTATTTGAATTCAGGTTGCATGAAATTCGCGATTTCCTGAAAGGAATTTCGATTGTGAAAAGTGAATATAATCTTGGGTAAGTCGCAATACAGCCCACAAAAAGCCCTACACTAAGTGGCTGAGGTTGATACACCCACTTGTAATCATCATCATCATCATCATCATCATCATCATCATCATCATCATCATCATTAACTTTCCTTTATTAACAAGAATTTTAGAAGTATTTTTTTTTTATTTAAAATGAATAAGTGATCAATAAACAAAAATTCAATGAATATTGAAACATCCATGAATAATAATATTATTCTCAAAAAAAATGTTATGAAGCTGTTTTTTTTGTATTCTCTGTGATGATGAAAACATCTTTTTTTTATGCAATAAATCATAAATCAAAATCTATTTATTATCACCCGCGCGCGAGAGCATGATCAAGCTGTTTTTCTTGTTCAAATTGAGTGTGTGTGTGTGCTTCATTGTTCAAGTAAGTGTTTATTTATACAAATAACAAGTGATAAGTAAAATTCATGTAAATATGTTGAAATTATTTTTTTCAATTTTTTTTTGAAGTGAATCATGATTTGCCTTAATATAGTGAGTGATTAATTTTTCCAAGTTCGTTCATGTTTCTTTCTTTTTAGAGATTTTTGTTTCAATTAAAAAAGAATTTTGTACATTCATCGCTTAATTACATGTTGTGACACAAGTAAATTGTAACTTTCTTTAAATACATGTTACTTTGTATTTAATTTCCGTTTTTCATTACAGAATTTATTTTTGTCGCAAAAAAAATAAAATTAAAGCAAAAATATATACTTAAATAATATCCGGAAAATAGCGAAGAAAAGATGTTCTTATAATAAAAAGACTTCAATGTTAAGTCAATAATTCTTGAAAATGTGTATAAAAACAGTATAAATTAAATCATAAATAGGATTAAAACATTCTATTAACATTTTGCACACAGAGCCAAATATTACACAGTCAACTCATAATCTAATATGATTATTTCAGTATTTGAACCATATCATTTGCCTTGTCTTCATTATTACTTAGGCTTAACTTGGTTATATTTTTTTTTTGTTTTTATGTATGAAATTGTCTTTATAAGGAAGAAAAGCTTTACAATGTCATTAAAGGCAAATGTTTTGTTTCTTTACATCGTCATGAATATGTAAGTATATATTTTGTTGTTTTTTGCTTGTCTGTTTTGTGTTTTTTTTTCTCCATAATGTTCCAAATTATGTTATTCAATCTCGAAAATCTAATTATACGTATGAGATATATGCAAAAAAAATATATAGAACTACTTGTTGTTTTTGTTTTCTTCTTTTGATGTAATTCATATGGAAAGTAGTTACCATCACATTATATAGGTCAAATATTAAGGGAAATTTCACTTACAGACTCCAATGAAATCCTTTGAAAATACGGAAATTTGCTCACCTAAAAATAAATAAGAGATAAAAAAAAATTATTAAATTACATTATTTATTTTTATACATAATCAGAACAATCGAGGGAAAAAAATCATAAGAGGGAAAGAGGTAGAAGGTGAAAAAATTAAAGAAGAACTGATGCTTGTAAAATATTAATAAAAATAAGAAATTGGTTCCGTTGATCATGATTAAAAAAATTAAATTTGAAGAAATTTATTTTGTCGATTTCATTTTTCTTTCTCATAATTCATAATTAACCCATTTACGGCCTCCTCTAAAAAAATTGAGTTTAGAGCAAAATTTTCTTCTAGGGTTTGTTCTTTGTGTTAAAGTGAATACTTTTCGTTTCGATGAAAATTTTGAGTTTCATTCAAATATTTTACGTGAAAGCCAGTTGAAAGTCTCGTATGATATCACAGAAAACGTACAGAATTCATGTACGAACAGGAAAAAATTAGATGACTCCTCGTCTTATCTCGGCTAATAATTTCCTTATTTTAACTGAAAAAATCAAAAGAACTTTCCGACATCTTTAAAACATCTTGAGGACTTCTAGGAGAAATCCGGCTCAAAAGGTACTGATCAAAAAATAAACGTCCAGCAGCGCTTAATGGGTTAATTTGCTTTCCAATGTGAACCCCCCCTTAGGACATACACGGAAAAATTATTATAAATTTGAAGGACGCACTACCAGGATGTGGTTTGTTATTTTGTATTCGTTAATTTTCTCTCAGCTTAGATTTAACTCATATTAAATTTCATTTATTATTCAAATTATTTTCAGGTTAATCTTTTTTTTTTATTTTCATAAAGTAAACAAGTGCAAATTTGATGAATGAACAATGTTTTGACTTAAAAGAAAAGGTTTACTCTGATTCTCCTACCTTTAAAATGTTTATATTTGCGTTATCACGCTTGTGTTAAAATTTTATAAATTTAAAACTTTGATGAATTTATACAACAAAAAAAAAATACAAAATACATTAATAATGAAAAATGTATAAATTTCCTTTTTTTGAAGTATTGAAATGAATTTTAATACAGTTTATTCAAAAAAAAAAGTTCATGTCCTATCACAATAAATATTAATAATAATAATAATAATAATATTAACCTTCGGTGAAATATAAAATATGAAATGTTAAAACAAAATTAATTCAAAAACATTCCATTGAAAATGTTCCTTTGTTATTAAAACAATATTTTTCAAATTATTTATGAAATTTTTATGTATCAAAAAATGAGGGGAGAATCGGCAAAAAATATTATAAAATTAATTAACAGGCTGTTTTATTTATGGAAAAATGAACTCTGTACATCTAAATTTTGCCAATGTTTACTTTAATTTTGATAAATTAATTTTTCATTGACTTTATAGTCAAAATTCAATGACCTACGTAGGCAATTTATCAAAATGTCAATTATTATTAATTAAATTCGTTGAAAATTGAAAGGAAAAGTGAAATTCAATTAAGTTTAATATAAAACGGAGTGTGTATCATTTATCAGACGACCTTGAACTATAAACGAACTTTTTCAGGTTTTTCGGTAAGCAATTTGAATTGAAGATTCTTCCATAATTGATAAAATATCGTAATGATGATTTAGTACCTTGGAGAACAACATGATACAAAAAAAACATGAATCAATAAATATTTTATGGAAAGAATGTTGTAAGAATTTGATCCTTTTCTCTTTTATGAATCGTTTTCATAATATTTATATCAGATTATTCTGTTTTGTTTTTTTTCCATAATGCTATTTATAAGTTAATAATTTTCATTTCATTTTATTCACTTTATGTAGGCGAACAATACAACATGGAATTGTGAGTTAATCAAGTTTTCTAAATATAACCATATTTGGCAAAAAAAATACACCGCAAGATTGTTAGTAAATAAATAAACAAATATGGGAAATCGATTTTCTATTTGGAACGGTGCAATGTTATTTTTTTGCATTGTGGGATGTTTTACTGAAATTTATAAACAAACATTGTTTTTTTATATCCTTGAGGAATCTCGGTCACAAATCAGAATTAAAGTGATTATATTTCTAAACAATAACGAAGAGCACTTTAAATACCTTCGTCTCTCACTTTTAGGTATGAACACTCCCATAAGCGTGAGTCAACGGACTTGGTTTTCATCGTTTTCAGCTCATCGATGGCCTTATTCGTGTACCTGAACTAGTCCAAGAAATTTCCTACGATTCAAACCCTTATCATACTGGATCCATTCCGAGTCCCATCTCATTCAATCAATAATGGTTCAAACGAACCTCTCTCTCGTATGTTGTCGATAATTAAATGCTGCTAAGATCTTTGGGAGAGTAATCTGTCTATTGCAGCTAAGAAAATTGAGCCTTTGAGGGGTTTTAGGGTATCAATGGCATCGATGCCATGTTATAATTAAATAGTACTAAGTAATGATTCTAGAGATTGTAAGTTTTTGTTAGAAGATGAGATTTTTAGTAGTCTTAAGAGTCTTATAAAAATGCAAATCATGTTGAAGGACTTTAGATCAGATCTGTTTGCTAGGGCGGTCGCCACTTAAGAGAACCAGCACTTTGATCTACAGACGGGTTCATTGTGCATACCCATTTATCATCATATCTGATGAAGAAGGAACCAAATCTGGAGAATCAACTAGACCTGGTTTAGGTCTTAAAAGTGACCACATCTTCTCAGAAAGCTAAGCAGGCTTCAGTTGTATGATGAAGTCATGCCTGGGAAAGTACTCACCCAGCGTGATACCACGCAGTCGAATATCGATAATGATGGGAAGAAGCCAACAAAATATGCAGGTAAGAGAAAAGTTAAAATATGTGAGAACGCCACAATTAACGCCATTAATTAAATGCCAAGTCTTCCAAAAATTTAAATCTGTAATACATTTTTTTTCATTATATAAATGTTAATCATCATCTAACATCTAACTATTCAAGAATAATTCATTTTATTCAACTGACTGAATTACAACTGACTGACACATAATTCAATTTTTACCATTGAATTCATTCAAACAATGATGATGATGATGATGATGTCACATGAATAAAAACTATGTTTGTAAAGTTTCTATGACAAAATATAACAATGCGAATGTTAAATCTGTGTCTTATAGAGAGAATTATGTGTGAAAAAAGACACGAAGAGAGAACACAAAAAAAATAAATGTGACTTTTTACTTTTTTTTTCTATGAATTCGTTAATCCTATAAAATTGAATTGTATTCTGCTATTATTATTATTATTTGGTTTTTTGTTACAAATCTCTTGTCATGCGGCATCTAAATTCAACCAAAAAGATACTATGCAAGAGCATTAAGGGGTAGGATTTTAATATAATTTGAGTTTGCCATGTAGATGAATCAGATGAAATTTTAATGAAAATATAGGAAGATAAACAAATGAGACGTAGAAGTTACTATGACAATGCACTGTGTTGAATGAGATTGAAGAAAAACAAGATTTAATGAAACAGATAGATTCGTATTTCACAAAAATTTTTAATCAAATGAATCCTGTTATTGATTTTTATGTTTACCTAGAATTAAATTGCAAGAAAATGAATGTGAAACGCAGTTCAGCGGAATAGAATAAGTGAAAATTATAAAAAATATGCAAATTGTCCTAGAATAACAGACAATGTACTTTGAACATGATTTCCACTTAAAATTTCGTGTTGAATTCTCTTGTGAAGAATTCAACCAAATATTTTACAAACACCTTAATTGTGTAACCACCAAAAGCTTAACTGAACACACAAATCACTGCCACATTTAATATATGCACTCGAGACAACTTTATAATTCATGTACATGCATAAAATATTTTATACCAGTATCATCCACCTCGTGATGATCTACTGTAACAAAAAAGGAAAGCTCTACCCTCCAAAGTCCAAATTTACATTAAATTTCATAACGTTTCCCCTTATTTACTCACATAACAGACTAAATTTATTTATATGCATGTCCAACATTTTAACATTTTGTACAACATAACACATGTATTTAGTTTTTTTTTATTTTTGGTATTTAACTTAACTTCCAACATCATATTAGTAAGTTCATTTAATTTGATGTATCCAAATACAGTTCGTGTGTCAATAATCTATCTCCTAAAATGAAATCGTTATAATGATAAATTTACTCATCCATTCCCATACAAATAAAATCAATATGAAACTGAATGTAAATGAACTACTGACTTTAATTACTATGGAAAAGGGTTTTCATGTGTGATGTGTATCAATAAATAAATAAGTAGTCTTCATTACAATAATAATAATAAGAGGAATTCTATTTATGTTGTTTAACATTTTGGGAGTTGATTTACAAATGACTGTAATTAGTTAAACAAATCTTTTGAAATTATTGTCATACTGTTTTAATTATCTTAAAATATTCAATTTAATCGTTAAATTTTTTATACTAGAATCGATTTTAAAGGAAATCGAAGCTAGTGTTTTTATTTTAAGACCATTTATGAATTTCAACACATAAAAACAGATAAATTACATTGAAAAAGTATTTCCCTTTAGTCACATTCCCATTTATTATCGATATTCTTCCGAAAATTGCAAAAGTGATATTTATCTTTATTAGTTTAATGTTTTTAGACGGAACTGAAACTAAAATAAAACAAAAAAATATATCATAAATAAATATATTTGGTGAAATTGAGTAAGTGAAAATAAAGAGATAAAATATAAATTTATTAGTTAACAAAAAATTTTTATATTTATAAATATTTTTTTTATACAATGCAATGTAAATTGAAAATTGGATCATAAAAAAAAGATGGATGTTGTGTAATTTTGCTTCCATAAACAAATAAATCAAAAGAACCAATTTAAACTTTTTCATTATTAACGAACAATGCTGCCTTTAATATTATAATTAAAACGTAATTAACGTTGAATCATAACTTTAATTTAAAATGCTTCAATTTGAACTGGTTCTGTTCAACCTGTTAATAGCACAAATAAAAAAAAATACAAAAGAAAAGAAAATTAATGCCCCTTAGAAAACAAAAATAACTTTTTAAACAGTGTTTGAAATGAAATGAACGTAACGCAGGTAAAAAAGGAAGTAAAACAATTGCAATTAATGTAAAGGCTTTGTACAAGAAAAACCAGACTTTGTGTTTTTTTTTTGTTATAGTTATGTGTTTTGTAGAAAAATACAATGTAATGTAATTAAAGAGTAAAAAGAACAATTTGAACAGACAAATGTCTGTACTTATAACAGAAGCAAGAGTAATATAAGAGCTTTTATAGTGCATAAAATAATTTTTGCTATTAAGAGTAGATCAGATCAGATTTCTATGGTGGTCTCCACAAAAGAGAACCAGCACTCAGACCTACAGACGGATCCATTGTGCATACCCATTTATCATCATATCTAATGAAGAAGGAACCAAATCTAGAGAATCAACTAAAGTAATAAGAAGTCCACAAGACCTGGTTCAGTCCAGGAAAGTGTTCACACCTTCTCAGAAAGCTAAGCAGGCCAGGCACCCTCACTTTTATGATGGAGACATGACTGAGAAAGTACTCACTAAGCGTGATACTACGGAATCTCGCATGCATCGGACATACACAGATACAGATGTGCAGCAGTCTCTTCTTGTTCAGAACAGCATTTGCTCATTGGATCTCTAGGGTCAAAATTATTAAGGTGATAGTTTAGAGTACAATCATCAACTACAACTCTGTGTTCAGTACAATTCAATCTGATCAGTTGTCTAGATAAACCGAAATCAGGATCCATGATAAAAGGTGAGTCTGCCTAAGACTACCCGCCTGATTGGACCACCATTCCCAGAAAAGCCTAATTTCTCTAGCCTTCTTGTAAAAATACAAGCAGGTTAGAGAAGTGGCAATACTGGTTCTGATGAATAATTGATGACAAAAAGGCTATTTCTAACAAGTGAATCAGCTTGTCCATTACCATGCACATTGATGTTACCTGGCACCCAAAGAAGGGTTACTTCGTTATAACGAGATAGATGTTGAAGTACAGTTAAGCACTCATGAAATAATCTGTAAGGAAGTCAAATCTTTGATGGAAACTTGACTGTCGATACAGATGCAGATTTTGGCTCTAGCAATCTCCAGGGATCGTAGAACATTTGAGCAGAATACTATGGCGGCATTCTCTGCTTGAAAAACTGTCGTAAATTGACCTAAGTATACACTCGAGGAGAGGCCAAAGTCCTCGGAGAAGAAACCCGCTCCAGCAATGCCGTCCATGAGTGATCCATCAGTGAAGCCAGGCACTTTAGACCAATCGCTACGGTTCAAAAATAGAACACTACTATTAAGAGTAAGTCGGAAAATAATTTCAAAATTAATTTTTTGTTCAGTAAAAATCCTGAACTGAAGCATTTTAAATATTTTGAGTCGTATTCATATTTTGGATCCTTAATTTGATTGTATGAAGGGTACTTTAAGACCATGATAAATCGCAAAATATTTATGGCTCATTGTGTGAATATGAAAAAAAATTCATTAAAATCTCCCCCTTCACTTAAAATATCATAAATCATACAAGATAGTCAACAACACACTTTTGTCCAACCATCAAATGCAAAACACAACATCCACGTACTCTCTTCTTATACCAATCATAATGAAATAAACGTGTCATTTAATACACTTAACTAACTTGAAAAATTTATTTTTCAATTTTAAAATATAATAACGATAATAAACCCTCTTCTCTGTCATAAAAACAAAAGGAGAATTTTAATTAGATCGTTAATCAATATAATATGAACCGCAAAACAATGCAAAACTGCTTAAAAGTAAAAATTATTATTATTTTATGTTTATGAGCCAAGAGTGTAAGGGAGATCTCTCTCTCCTCCTTGTTCATTGCGACGCGTCATAAAGATGTTGCCATGTTCTTGTGTAATTGATATCGTTTATTTGTGTGTGCAGTGAATAGAAAACATTATTTTTATTCTATGATATTTTATACAAAATAAGATGGAAATATGATGCCAAAAAATTATTCTTTTTAATATTTTTTACTTCCTTTACACTTCATTAGAATATATGAATGAAATGTATTATAATAATAAAAAAAAAACACAAGAAAAAATAAGAAGAGAAGAAGAAGTGAAAATACATATTTTATTACAATTTTTGGTTGACTTGCTGTGCATCTAAGTATTTTATTATTATGATTATTATTACCATGGAACACACACACACACAGTAGCAAGTATCAAAAATGAAATAATAATAATAATAATTAATAACCATAAATGTATATTTTGATTTTATTATTACCATGATACCCTTTTTTTCTTCTTTGTTCATGATTAGATTCTTCATACTTATAAAATATTATGTTGCGTCTCCGTTTTATTCCATGAGACTTTGTATGTGAAATGGACTTGAAATTAAATTTGTACCCAGAGGCAACCACACACTCAATACTTTGATTTTATTTAAAATGATATGTGTCTGGGAAATGATATCCACTCTTCAACAATGAACGTATAAAATTCATATGAAATAAAATAGAAAAAAAAAAGTACCACACACAAGTATTTAAACCGCACTGCATGATATCACAAGTACTTTGGTTGCTACATTCTCTATCGTAATATATGACGCGGTTTAATATTTAATTCAATTTTTAAATAAAAAGGGGTTATTTTAATAGATATGTGGGAATCACGGTATAGTGACTGACTACCGGTAATAACAATAATAAAAATAATAATAAAGGATGTGCCTGTACACGTACACGGACGACGTATGAACGTACATTTAATAATAATAATCCTTTTATAATTTTTTTAAATTTAAAAAATATTTATGAAATACAAAATGACGCGTACACTTATAATAAAAATATTTTTAATATAATATAAAAAAAAAATAATAATCAAAAAATGAGTATTAAATTACACAGTGTTATTAAATTATTATTATATTAAATTCAGTAGTCACTAAGAAATATAATAATATCATATTTTAGAGTGAACCGAAAACCAAAGTCTATTGTAATATTCGTTAAATTTATGATTGTTTTCAACTCAATATTTTACTTTTTAACTATAATTTACTGTACTGCATGAAATATGTTCATAAAATAACTGTGATGTGTAATTACGGCGACATTAAAGGTATTAAAGTGGATTTATTGGGAATCCCGACAGTGATAATGATATTCCATGTTCCGTTTTATAATTAAGTGAAGCGCTGATTTATTTGATTTTTTGAAATGAAAAGAAAAACGTTAATTTTAGCGTACCATTTGTGCACTTTTGGGTGGGACACCGATTTTTAACATTGAATCAATTTATTATCAGGAAAGTCCAAAAACTGACCATAGTTTCACAAACCTTCGTTGATGAGTATGCAGATCGAAACAGAATCTAAAATTACAGCGATTTGTATCTACGTTTTTCGATTGAACCCGCTAGAGGGCGCTGAGAGGGCTATTTGTGATATTCAGGTCGGTTTACAGAATTTCCTGTAAAATTATCCAAGGGAAAGGTCGTTGATTATTATACAGGTTGATAGAAAATCAAAAAATACAGCGTCTTGTATCTGCGTTATTTCGATTTGATACTCTAGAGGGCGCTGAGAACTGATTTTGTGATTAACACGATGAAAAAAATTTGAAACACAACAAAAAAATAGAAAGTCAGGGTAAAAGTCGTTGATAATACTGCGAGGGTGTGTGGGAGGGTCCGAAAAATCCCTCCTCGAAACTGACAAGGTGGTTGATGAGGTCGTTGATAACTTCAGTTCAGTAAAAAATGAATAGTTTTTAACTGTCCCGCTTTTTACTTTCAAATCCCGATCTTTCATCGAAAGTACCTGGTACGCCTGCTTTAATCTTTAATTCACAGTTTTTTCAATGTAACCAAAGCCATGTGTTGAAATTTTACCGGTTACCTGAAATTCATAATAAGTGACACGATCCAGGCAAACAAATTTTACTTCGAATTAGAATCAATTTCATTTCGATTGTTAACTTTTGATAAATGTGTCAAATGTCAAAACATTGGTGCACCAACAAACAGTATCAATTTATTTTTGCTTTAAAAGTAAATCAATCTTTCTGAAAACCAGGTCACTTGTAACATTTTTAACAACACATACACACACATTTAATACCATTTTACCATTTAAAACGATTGACTGGACAAGTGGTTAGGAATTACTGATGCTTAGTGTTGATGTTGCAAATTTATATTTTTGTTTCCATGTTTAAAATTTTCATAAAATTGGACAATTGAAAATTTTGGGCTATGAATAGTAAGAGAAATCAAATTAATTGTTTGGAGTGAGACAGTGAGATTTTAGATGATTTCAAGATTTTACTAGGTATCAAATTGTAAGATATAACATTAAATGCAAATTCATTAATTTGATATTGATTGATTTTCAAAGAAATATGTTTCAGGTTGTCGAACTAATTTGCAATTATGGAAATTTTATTGACATACTAGGCATAAAATAAACAACTCAGACATGTCTAATTTTGATTAATTTATGTCTGGACGATACAAAATCATGCAACTAGCTTAAATTGACTTCATTTCAGTCCATTCAAAGAAAATACTGGTATTTGATAGTATAAAATTGAACAAAATCCTAGTTTAACAAGATCCATAATAACACATTTTCCCTAAGAGTGAAATTGACTCACTCTTGTAATAATAATATACTTAAAGGAAAATGTATTGGCTTACAATTGAAATTCAATTACTTTTCCTTTAACATTATATCCTACAATTCAGTACACATTTTTACTGCAGTTGTATGTTTTTTTTCATCTTAAGTTGTTAAGGCACAGAAAAGAAAATTGAATAAAATATAATAACTTTTAAATATAAAAATTGAGAGGAAGCAATTTGTTTAACACTTGCTTCTGGCAACTTTCATCCTATTTTTACATTTTTTTTTCGCTTCAACAAGGAAATAATATGTTAAAATTTTATTTCAAATAAAAAAGGTGCTCAGCAACAGTTTTGCTTGAATATTGATTAAAGTTTGTGACCAACATAGATGTGCTTTTAATTTAAATTGAACGCTAAAATTGTTTGCAGCATCATTTAACTTAAACCAATAACTCACACAAATGACGGGGCATCCACATCACAAAGATCGCAAAATCCAATTATTTGATTGCACGGAAAATTTACCACAAATAAATGTGTTTTTTTTTTTATTTAAAGAAAAGTTTTCAAAGAGAAAATGTAACTATTTTACGAGTCATTATTTTTTTAGAGTTTTGTCTGATCATTTTATACACAATAAAGCTATTTCACGATAGTGAATGAAAATAAAAAAATAACATTGTTTTTTAAAAGTACATTGCATCAAAAAAAATAAATTCAGCAGAAAAATAAATAAAGTGTATCGTATGATAATAATAACATAAAAAATTGCACTATACAACAATTCTCTAGGTAAATAGAGTTGATTTTGATGAACAAACATAGATGATGTTTTAATATAGAAAAAAAAAATAAATATGTATTTTTTTTTATATAGCGACTAAGGTAGTAGACACAATTTAGAAAAAAATATAAGAATAAAAGGATTTTTCTATTATTTTAGAATTTTGCCGTCATTTTTCATACTCTAAACAGAGTTTTTTTCTATTATATCATGAACTATGTATATAAATTGCATTTAAATTCAAAACTCACATGATCACACATGACTCTAAAATGGCACATTTGAATCAACTTTATTTAAACACTAAAAGGCTATATTATTTTGTTGTACAACAAAAAAGAAATTGGGTTGTCGACGCAATGTACCATATGTTAAAGCCAATGTTTCAAATGTGTGTTCGATTCACTCAATTTATCGACATCACATTCATATTTAAAATAAATACAACACGTCCTTTTAGTCAAATATAGCTTTCGATTTTATATTAAAATATGCATGAAATAAAATTGAAACATTCACACACAAAAAAAATGAGAAAAACGATCCTCATTTATATGTGTATGTGTCACACATTTTTCAAATAAGTGACTCCAATTTTTTATATCAGACAATGCTTAAACACACACACACACACACACAAACATGAAATACAAAACATTTGCTACTGTTGAATGTACGCTTTCATATGAAAATGAAAATAAAATGAGACTCATAAGAAATGGCATGACAAGTATGCAAACGACACACATTATTACTCAATGTTGTGAAGCAATTTTTTGGTATACAGATGCTCATTTTACGTTTTCCTTTAAATATAATAAACATTATAAGCAAATTTCCAATTAGAAAGCACCAAAAAATGAGAGAATAGGGAATGGTTGGAAAATGTTTCTTGCATTTCGTCACATAGATCGATTGGGAACATTACTTAAACTTCAGTTTTCCTTTTTCATCAATCCCAAGTCAAATGATTCGAAATAAAAATACTTATTCATTTTGTAATCAAAGAAGTAGAAAATGAAAAACAAATCAGTAAAGTCATTTTCTTTTAAATTTTAATTAAAGACATAAATTTCGACCTATCCCAATGATTTTATGATAAAAAAAATGAAGATTTTGTATATTATTTACTTTCTTCTTTTTGATCTTAGGGTGATTAGTTCTTGAAAATGATTGAATTTGTTTTTAATTTTAGAAAATGATTTAAAAGAACAAGCGACGGACCTTACAAGTCTAAAAATCATCAGTCATGCTGTTAAATTCATGCGTTATTTCAATTATTCAGATTGGATCTGTTGATGAATACCTTCTTAAGAACAAAGGCACAGAAATTGAACGAGTAGCGGAAATTAAGTACCTCGGAATCATCACCGATGAAAAAATGACGTTTTAAAGCAACACTGAGCTGGTCATCAGTAAAGTCTCAAAAAAGGTTTACTTTCTTACACGACTGGAAAAAAATGCTTGATAAAGACACAAAACTGATGCTCTATGAGACCCTTATCCAGTCACACATCGACTACTGTAGTAACGTGTTATTTTTATGCTGTGATCAAGATTTAAAGAAAATTCAGAAATTGTGTAACAGAGCACTGTGAGCAATTTTATTAAGATCGGCTGACAAATGTACATCAGATGCTGTTGGATACAAACATTCTAGATGTAAAACAAAGAGTCTGTTTCGACACGCTTAAGTTGGTACACAAAGCTAAGATGAATTTACTGGCAGACTATATAACAACGAATCTCAGATCAATAGCATCAGTCCAGCCATACAACTTACACAGGTGAGTTTGCCTTCAGACGTCCGAATCTCATGACAAATAAGGATCAGAATTCATTCTGCTATAAAAGCATAAAAATGTGTAATGATATGATTGCTGTTTCCAGATGTGCACTCGTAATGTTGGATGCCATCGATTCACCATGCGTCGGTTGCTCCTTTTAGCATTTTACTTATAACATCAAGATCATAAGCAAACCCTTAAATCTGCGTCAAACCTGGTGCACGTTTTCTAGATTTTAGGATGCCAGCATGTCTCATTGCACCTTTCAGAGCCACATTATTAACAGAATTGACAGTGTGTCACCTTGTTGAAGCCCTGTTTTGGTCGTAAAAGATTCTGACACTCAATATTTGTGCCACTTAGTCTTGCAAGTTATCAATTGACTTGTTGCCTCGATACTTCAATAAGTCAGCATCTATTTCAGCGGTTATGTTAAACTTGAGCTAGTTAATTTCCTTACAATTAGGTGGCTGTTAAGATGCAGAACACTTATCATACAGATTTAACTGTTAACACCCTCATTCAACAGTGCGTCAAAAAGTTCACACCATCTGGCTAGCACATCCCTCTCATTGGTAAGTAGTTTGCAGTCCAAAGTTCATGCTCACATGTTCACTCTCGAGGTGAAACCTTTACATTGAGAATTAAAGGGCTTGTAGAACTTTCGGGATTCGTTTGCACTATGAATTGCATTAGAGCAGCTCATCCACCTTCTCTACCCTAGTTACGCCACTATTGCCACTAAAAGAGACCAAACTGTCTTGAAATTCATAATCAAAACCAAATTAAATTAAAAATAGCTAAATTTTTCCTTTTCTGCATTTCCATGCAAAAGTTAAAGTGCATTTAAGTTAAATTATGCAAGCAAAACATGTATTTTATAAAATTTAATCTAATTTTAAAAGTTTAAATTTTCTTTCTTTAAGACTTTCCATACATTCATGAAACTCTTCAGTACTGATAAGAAAATAAAGTTCTTCATTTGCTTACTTGGTATAAACAAAATTCATTCTTAAATCTGAATAAAAATATCAAATAAAATTTTGTTTTCATAATTCAATTGATTCAAATTTAGGAAAAAAAGGCTTAATTGAGAAATTTCATATAAAATAATATGAATGAGTGATTTTCTCATTTAAATTTATTTCATTATCGATTTCAATTTAAATTCATTTAAGTTTTATGAACAAAGAATCCTACAAAATATTACAATATTACAAAATTTAATCATGTTTTACTTGTACAAGAATGCAAATAAAGTTATTTGAATCACACAATTGAATGTAAAACTTAATATTTGTATGAATTGCAATAATCTGTCTTTTCATATTCATTTTCATATTCATTTTTGAAACATTTATGAAAAAGATTCAAAGAATTTTTTAATTAATTTTACAAAAAAAAAATTTTTGTTTCAATTCAATTTAATCGAATTTCATCACAAATTAAATAGGTAACGAGTCAATTTAACCTTGAGATACATTTTATTGAAATTTATTGCTTATCGTCACCTTTAAAAGGTAGGAAAAACAGAAAAAAAATATTCATTAAATTTGATGACTTTGAGTTTTTCTTTTCATCTTGTTCTGTCATTTTATACAAATTATTAAATAACCATACAATAAAAAAATTTCACCTACAAGGAACTTTCAAAAGTATCGGAATTCGTTATAGCCTGCTTCTTGTTCATGAATATTTCATTTTTTTTTATCGTCAGTATAAAAAAAAATACAAGCAAAATACTATTTTTTTATTATGAATTGCATGCACAATATCCTAGAATTTTTAATTCGTTTTTCTTACTCATATTTACAACAACAAATGCGCTGAAAAAAACTTTGCGTGCTAGAAAAATCTAAATGAACTGCTCATGCAAATACTTGTGTGTGTGTGTGTGAAAAGAGAATATTGGTAAGTTTATGTGGCTTTGAAGATAACAAAACACATTGTAATTACACATTCTCACACACAAAAACAACAAACTAAAAGGTGTTTCGTCACATTTGAAAAGCAAAAAGCATGCATAAACATGGAAAATTTTTACTTTTTAATAGAGAATTTATGAAAAAAGATCAAAGTATCATACAAATAAAAAAAAAATTAAAACAAGCACCATGAAGTTGTAAGGAAATGGATTTTTAATGAAAATATGTGAAACGTTAATTTTTTTTTGTTTTTTTTTATTATAAAACAGTGAAGTGATGCTCGTTTATTTTTATGATTCTGTTTTATTTATTTACATAACATTTTTTTTATTTTATTTTTGAATGTTTTATCAATGTTAAATACGAAACACCTGAGCAAGTATTTCTTTTTCCTCTGTTTATTGTATGTAACATAGGTTAACCGTATTTGCCTCTTTGGCAAAAAATGTGTCACGTTATGCAAGAAAAATCAAATACCTTTTCTATTAAAAATGTATACACACGAAAAATACTTTCTTTTTTTTTTGCATTTCAAACCTGAATCCTTTAATAAAAAAATGTACGTTCTTGTGAATGATCAAAGAGAAAATTTTGTTCTTGATACACTTTTAAAATTAGTGTACAAGGATGTTTGTGAGTGAGGTAAACAATGTTAATATAAGCCTTTTACCCTTACATTTAATATAGCAAAATGTAATTTACATTGATGGGAATGTACAAAAATCACATAACTTTTTTTTTTGCTTTTACAATTTTTACACATGAAGGAACTCGTTTCACCTTGTATATGTAAATATCATGACATCTAAGTGGAAAAAAGAAAAATTGTGAACCACAACTTTAATAATGTTAGCGTAGGTAACATTGTAAGTAATTGTAAGAATTTAACCCTTCGTTCAGTGATAATTTTTGATCCTTACTTTCAGCGACGGGGTCTGACCACGCCTTAACTGTTTTGAGTAAAAAAATCATGTTTTTGTAGGTTTTAGGCAAAAGTGACCTGAATCAAATTTGTAGAGAATATTTCAAGCTACAGCTTTTGTTGAAAGACCTAGACGATGTTTCATTAATTTAGAGCCAAAAAATGTCAAAATACGCAATTTTGATCTCGTTTTTCGGTTTTAGAGTGACCGAAAATCATATTTTTGTAAGTATTAGGTTAAAGTGACTTGAAGCAAAGTTATACAGAATTTATTTAAATACCCTCTACAAGGTTCACAGGTCATTTTTACTCAAAATTCATAAATATATGCCTTTTAGTACAACATATATAGAGGCCTTGCCAGACCCCTTCGCCGAACCGAGGGTTAAGAGCGATGACAGAATTCCTGAAATATTTTACCGGTTAATCTCGTATTTATTTTAATTATAGATAAAATCTGTGAATATTTCAGCTTATTTCTTATGTCTTATCATTTCATAAATTAATTTTGTATTTCAAGTCAACCCAAAATCAGATGAAAGTACAGTTTTCCCTGTCTACTTTGCAGTAAATGGGGGGAGAAGTCACTAAAAAGTAGAAAAATTGCAAAGTACAAAACTGTCAAATTTAACTATTGTAAAGTACAGTAAAACCTTCGTACTCTACAGTGCATGGGTAAAAAAGTACAGTAAAACCCTTGTATTTTTCTGTGGATAGGTAAAAAATTGTCTGCAAAGTCTAAAAACTGCAAAGTATAGAACACATTAGGTTAGGTTCTACAAGGGCACCAACGCGGTCTCAAAGAGTCCTATTGTGGTCCACATTATAAAAAAAATGTCAAAATGCTTTACTTTGCAGAATGAAATTCTGTCATTTTAAATGATTTTATCAAAATTACAATGACTGTTGCGAATTGCAAAGAAAAAATACTGTAGCACAGGACTTCTTGTTTCATCAATTTATTTTCAAGCCTGAGCTTCAATCTAAAATTTACATGTTTGTTAATATTTAATTAAATTAAATATGATCTAGCTTACATTTGTAGTGGCGTTATACAATTCTATTATTTATATTATTTCACTTCCTTACTCCAACTAAATTCCTTTCTGTAATTATATTTATTATAATTGGGGAACATTTGTAAGGATAAGGATTTTTTTACCTTAAATTTAAATTCTATTAAATTCCTATCAAATACAAAATGTGACCTCGTGCCTATTATGACCTTGAATGCCTAATTTTATATTTAAATTTATTTTGGTTAATAAATATTCACTTTTTTATATTATTCATATTAACCTGTTTTGAGTGATCCTTTTATATTATGCTAAACAAATTTATTTTATTTAAATCTAAACATAAATTATTATTTAATTTTTTTCTTGGTTTTTTCTGCGTCCCACACGTGCCAGATATTTTCACTCGTTTGACAGGTGTCAAATTACTATTGACAATTATTGACACTCCCCCCCGAGTGGACGATCCTCCTTAGGTGAGTCCCACGACTTATCAATGGTAATTTGGGCCAGTTTGCTTACTGGACGAGTTTTGATGCCATCTGCGGTTTTTACTACAACTGTTCTTACATTGCCATCACGACTGACTTTGGTTTCAATCACTCTTCCCTTAGGCCAGTTACCTGGTTTCTCATTTGGTTCGATTACAATTACGACATCTCCCACTTTTAGCTTTGAACAAGGTGCGAGCCACTTGGTCCTGCGTGTTAAATCGGGCAGGTACTCACTCACCCACTTTTTCCAGAATTTTCTTGCTATCATCTGACTGGTTTTGTAATTGTTAATCAACGTTTCGGAACTATCATCAATATAAGGTACGTTTTCGATCTTGTGGACCCCTAGGAGATCATTTGGTGTGATCACTGGTTCATCATGGTCCTTTACCGGTACGTACGTTAACGGACGTGAATTTATGAGATATTCAACTTCGATCAGTGCACTTCTGAGGATTTCATCTGTTGGGTTACGAGTAGGTAAGGCAATGTATAACCCTTTTTTGATTGATTTTATCAAGCGCTCCCAGGCGCCGCCCATGTGAGGTGCATGAGGTGGATTGAAGTGCCATTCAAGTCTTTTTGCATCGAGACTTGATCGAATTTCTGAAAAATCGATGTTATTCAGATCTTGTATCAGTAGTTTTTCGGCTCCTACGAAATTTGTTCCTTTGTCACTGTACAAGTGGCGCACTGTGCCTCGGCGATGGATGAAGTTCTTGAAACACATTATGAATGAACTGGTGGTGAGGCTGTGGGCCAGTTCGATGTGCACGGCTCGAGTTGTGAGGCATGTAAACAGACAACCCCATCTTTTTGCTTTTCTACGTCCGACTACGACTTCCATTGGGCCAAAATAGTCAACCCCTGTGTGTGTGAATGGTGGTGTATATATGGACAACC